>JAUMHN010419588.1:0-13414 GCA_032360265.1 Heliamphora ciliata
AACTTATATTCTGTAAGAACCTAAAATCTGATCTTCTGTGTGTAAGTCGTACTCTACACACCAGATTAAATACTATATAAAATATTAGACATCCATGCATAACAAGTAAATGATATGCATACATTACTCATAAAAATTCTCATAAAATAGAAAATTATATTTATTAAAATAAAATTAAATACTAAAGCATAGTTTTTAGTATACCAGCTCTAACACGGCCACCTAGCACCGCCGGCGCCGCACCATGCCATCGCCGCTGCCGCACCATGCCGCTGCTTCTGACGACTTTTGCAGCCACTCCTAAAGTCCGTTTTTGTCCCGATTTTTCTTGAAGAATAGCTTACAAAATATACTATATTTCTATCAAAAAATCAGAACAAAAAATGCCTCGAAAACAACTTTCGATGAGGGTCAAACAGCACCTGCCTCCGCTGCCCCTAGCCACCTGTTGCTGCTGCCATTTGAGCCTCGTTTTGTGGTTGTTTTGGCTCTTGTTTCCCCCTATTTTTATCACTGACATCTAGCAACATGAAGCCCAAAAGAACACCCCAAAAACAATCTCGAAAACCTCAAAAAATAGTCCCGAACAGCCTGCCCCCGCTGTTGAAAACTGCCGTTGTTCGCGGCCTAAAACGCCATTATCCACGGCCTATTTTTTTTTTGTTGTTTTTTACTATTTTTCTAGTTAGTTTTACTATTGTATAGTGCCCAAAAAATTTCTCAAAAACCAGTCCTAAAATTGTCCCAAAAAACCCCTAAAATCGGCCCCAAACTGCTCTAGCCGAAGCCGCCGGTGGTGGCTATTTTTGTTTGTTTTTCTTGGCTATTTTGGAACCTCTTTTGCTGCTATTTTTAATGCATATAACCTATAGAATCTTACCCCAAAAAATTGTAGCAAAACTATGGAAAAACCACGCGATCCGTGGCCCAAGCCACCCGAAACCACAGCTGGTGCCGCAGTTATGCTGCCGCCTATTCTTCGGGTTATTGGATATTCAAACCTACTCTTAAATACTGGAAATAATATTTAAAAATAAATTAATGCTTTTACATAAAAAATCTATGTCCCGAAGACTCATAATTGATCTAAAAAGCCTAAAACTATCACGATCAATTCTCGTGATTAAAAATTAAATAATAATTATCATTTAACCATTCAATCAAATATGAATAAAATAATAATAATAAAATCAGGATTAGAGCACATGCAAAACAAAGTTAGTATAGTTCTAAAACTACTCAACCCCTCGATTAACCGTAAACATAATGAAAAATGGCTTTGATACCAATTATTGGTGGCAAACTGCCAAGATTATTGATTTATATACGATTTTTTGAAAAAAAAAACTGGACGGTGAGTCGCCGAAATAGGCTCGAGATAAAAACTTTTTTTTGCTGTCAAACTCTAAAAGCCTGGTGCGTGTTTATTTTGTGCTTTCATGATTTCGACTAAGTGTGGAGATGGAATTAAATTTGGATGTGAGTGTTATAAAATTTTGTTCATTAACGGTTACATTAATAATATGTGATAGTGAAAATTGAGAAACCTGGTGATGAATGATATGGATATGGGTGTGTTAATTGAAAGGTTCAAGTATTAAAATGTGAGCAAAATTGGAGGTTTGAGTTGAATTTTAAGAAACTTTTGCCGAATTCAGCTTCAGGGGATCATCGCTCGAGCGGTGGTCTATCCACTCGAGCGGCCCGCTAGGAAATGTTTGGAACAATCTCGAAGGTTAGAGAAAAATTTAGGGGTTTTATATATATATATATATATATATATATATATATATGGCCCACGTGAGAACTACCTCATTTCATTCCACCCATTCTCCTCTTCTCCTCTCCATCTCTAAAGAGAGAAAGCCATGTTCCTCACAAAAATCCTAACCCTCCATCCCTCAAATTGAAGATTTGAGCTTGATTGGGAGCAAGTAAGGTTAGAAATCAAGTTTTGGAGTAAGGAGGTGGGAGATAAAGCATCAAGGCGACAAGAACACCCAAGATCCGAACCCTAGGTGGGAGATTGGAAGGAATTTTTAGCCTTTGAGCAAATCCAAGGTAGGATTTAGTTTATCTTGTATGTTTTGTGTAGATTTGAGTTGATAATTTGTTTATATGAGTAAAATATAGTAGATTTCATGTATGATTTGAATTATTGATAGAGTATGTGTGAGTTGGGTTGGGTTCTCATGGAAATTGGAGTTTTATAGAAATGATACACCATGATTTTGGGAAATTGTTGCATAAAAATGGTTTATGAAACTTGAATCCAATGTTTTTGGGATGGAAATTGAGGTTTGAAACCTGTTTGATGATGGTTAAAGGGTATTGATGTTAGAAACTCAAAACATGGAAAAATCTAGAGTTTTTCTCGGGTGACAGTGCGCTCGAGTGGAGCCCTGTCCACTCGAGCGGCCATGTGGCTAAGAGCTTGGGAGCTCGAGCGCCCCTCTATCTGCTTAAGCGGACTGGCTACGCAGGGCCAACTTCTTTTGATCATGTCTCCCTCATTCGGACTCCAAATTGGGTCATGTTTGTATTCAAATTGAAGTCTCGAAAGTCTTCTTTCCAATGAGACTGCTCTCATAATAAAATCCTTTTTATAGAAAAAGTTATGATTAAAATTGTGAGGGTATGTCAAGATTTCTTAACCGTTTTCACCCATTTTTGACCAAATGTCTTGGAAAAGGTTATTTTTCGTTATCATTGACCCTTTCATCAAGTTTCTTGTCCCTTGGGCTATGGATACATCTATTTTAATATACTTGGGTTGGATGCATGTATTGTACCGATAGGTTGGGTTTGGGATAAAGTGGGTTTTCAATATATAACGAAGGTTTTTAAGATCAAGAATGGGTATCTGAAGTTTGTGATATGACATGATCATTATTTGACATTGCTAAGAATTTAGGAGAAATATGGGTTTCAAATTTGTATATATGCATATGATGGGTGTATTCCTTATTTTAAAATGACATGATCTTAGTTAAATTAATCCTGTGTTATTGGTACTTTGTAAAATTAGTAAAAATGATATGAATTATGAGAAATTGTATGTTGAAGTCTATGATGCATTTGATTTGAAGGAAAGGATTGAATACAATAACATAATGTGGTTTGGAAATGAAATTGGAAATTGGAAATTGGATTTGAAATGATAATTTGTGGAAATGATTGGGAGAGGAACCAGATGTGGGGTTGGACTCTCGATTTGTTTTTGAAAATGATAGTATTTATGAATAATGAACCGTATGGATTGATGTGGATTAAGTTAGGCTTGAGGCTCCGCGCTGAAAGACCGAAAACTTGCGCAAGATGGGGACCACATGCCCACGGGTTAGCCCCCAAAATGTGGTGTTGTGTCATGGTGAGTTATAGAGTTATCTATTACCTAATGGCTTCGCATAGCCTATTGAGAATTAATAGGGAGGCATTTCTCTAAACTACACCCAACACCGATTCATTAGATGTGATACGATTTTGTGATAAATTGGCTAATGAAAATGTGACACGATTTTTGTGAAAAATCGGGTAATGGGATGATGATCTGGGTAATATGAAAGAAAGGAATGTATTGAAAAAGGCTCAAAAAATGTAAGTAATGAAATAAAGAATTGATGAAATAGAAAATGAAAGAATAAATGGGATAAACTCGTGTGCGTGGGTGTGTGCGTGTGAATAACTAACGAATTGGTGAACTTACACTTTTACTTCGGTTGCACAGATCACACCTCACAAATTATGCATTATATTTTAGTTAATCTTTATCCTACGAGTTTCGGCTCATGTATGTTTACCAAACAATTTTAGGTTTCGAGGACCAGGAGCGATACAAGGAAAATGTTGCATTATGGGAAAGCTAGAAGTTAGAAGAAAAATCTAGTGTCTCTTTGTATTTTGCATTATGTTTCTATATAAACGTGAGTAGATGATTGTAATGGTATTGTTATCATAAATGAACTCTTGAAAAACCAAAACATTTTTCTGTGATCTCATATGTAGGAGAATATCGTTGCTCGAAGAAAATATGTATTTTCAAATGAGTTTTGAGTTCAAACCTATAATAAAACGAATGTTTTAATTGATAACTTCTTATACGGGTCGGTTTAGAGTTGGTTCACGGGTCCTCGGGGTTCGGGCATGACAGAATGGCATAAGAACACTAGGTTCGAATACCTAGGAGCCATGGGAAGTAACGATGACCTTAGTATGTGATCTATTTGATGAGATTAGGCACCACTACACGGCATGAATTGTGTGCTTGCATTGGTTTGCGATTGAATTGTCTTGCGCATACTATGTGTTTATATGAGGAATGAGGGTTATGTCTTAGGGTGATGTGCCATGTCATATGGCATCCGGTCAACTACTTTGTGGTTCGAAATAAAAAAGTATTTGGCCGACATTCTTTCTATGAGAAATTTAAATTAGTTGTCCAGATTGTCGTGTTGCTCTGAGGCTTTCCCTCGATATATGAATATGTGCTGATGTGATGTGACTAGGAGGTGAGCAAAGTGTAGCTTGGTTTTAGAAGGTTAAGTTGAGTTTAACCTGGTTGGGTGTTGGGATATCCTTGTTATAAGAGTTATGCCCGTGGGGCTTGGATGAGTTGTGATCAGGATGGCAATGTGGGTTGTGGAAGTGTGATCCGGTGGTTAGTAATTAAGGTGGGTGTAAGCTCTAGAGATGAGCATTGTTTGTTTGGAGTGTGTTGTACCCATGTGTATCGAGGGTGACTGCAATTAGTTGCTCGTTGTGTGTTGCGTTTCCAGTAGTTCGATGAACAAGTATGGTAGAGTGTTTGGAACTCCTTGGAGCTTGTTGGTTGTGGTTGAACATGAGGTATGGCCTTGGGCTCATTGAGAATTATGTACGCCATGAGCCGTGTGCCCTGAGATTGGGTATGGACGGGAGCATAGTGGACGGTAACATGGTTGACAAGAGCGTAATAATCTTTGGCCTAAGGTATGTCAGAAAGTTTGGGCTTAGACCGTGTTTAGGGAATGTCCCTTACCCTGAGGGGTGTTGTTGGTAACCACAGTGGTATCTTGTGTTTTTTAAGGTCAGTTTGATAACCCTTGTGTTTTTCTCGTGGCGTGGTGCTGAGTCGTGTTTCTTGATAGAAGTTGAAAGCATATAAGGAAAAAGCATGTGGATTAAAGAAGTTATTGTTGGATCAGTTATCGAGTGATGTGCATGTACATATGATGAGATGTATGTCAGAGATGGTAGTGATTTGATGCGCAATTGTTTGAGGTTACTCGGTGTTAGGCTAAGGACATTTTATTTTGATTTTGATGATTTTAATAAATTTATTTTCTAAGAATAAATAACTTTAAAATGATAATATTTTATATTTCTAAAAAGAAAGTGTTAACACATTTTAAACATTTGAGTTGACACCTTTAGGCAAAAGAAATGACTCAACTCTCAAAAGAATCAAAACACTTACATAATTTTGAATGAGGATATTTTGTATTAAACCCAATTGAAAATTAAGTCAAACACTTTTAAAGAAAAGTATACTTGAAGCATATGAAGTGTGTCAACACTTTTAATCAAATAGTTTGACACCCTAACAGTTTTATGAAGTTGCTTTCAGGTATCAAAAGTTAGTGTCGACACAAATAAGTTTTGTGTCAACACAAAAGAGCTGAAACTCTCAGGACTCAAAATGAGTCAACACAAATTGACTTCGTGTCGACACAAAAGTGGTTCCTCAGTTTTGGTATCCGGTCATTTGAGTCGACACAAATTGAAAATGTGTCAACACAAAATAATCGAGGCCACTTGCAGATTTTGGGTGTTGACACAAAATAGAAGATGAGTCGACACAAAAGTCCCGAGCCCACTTGAAGAATTTTGGTGTCAACACCAAAGTCCAAAAGTGTCGACACAAATATACCGAGGGTTCCTGCAAAATTTAGTGTCGACACCAAAAAAGACTTGAGTCGACACAAAGTGCCTCATCCTAGATTCTGAAGTTCAAATGAGTCGACACCAAACCCAAATGTGTCGACACCTTTGTGTTGGTGAGAAAGTTTGCAAAAATTGTGTCGACCCCTCAGAAGAAAGGCGTCGACCCAACCACTTAAAGGACCTTCCCTAGACATTTTGTGTCGACACCAAAGGCATTTGTGTCGACACCTGCGACAGAATTTCAAATTTGTGGCAGACCTCAACGGTTAGATTTTGCGCATTTATTGCTCTTACCAATCTCCAGCGGTTATGAATGCACAAGAGTTTACATATGGAGTAACTTCTCATCATTTAATCTCTCTGGAGACCTACAATCATTGTTCTATTGCTTGAATCAATTTCATTACTCTCAAGCTCACATTTATTGCTGAAGCTCCTGCTCTTGCTCCTCATCTCTCCTTACCTTCTCATTTATTGTAATTCAATTTCTGTAAAGAGAGTGAGTATTTCTCATTAATTCTCTCATTTATTATATTCAAGGGTGAGTCACCCTTTGTCGTTTGAGTGAGTGAGAAATATCTCATCAAAGAAGAATTCAAGAGAGATTAGAAGAAAATAGGGGCTTGTTTTTATAGGATATTCTTGAAGTTGAAATAGGCTTTTAAATGTGCTCGTAAACATTCATCATGAATGCACAAGAGCTTATATGAGAAGTAACTTCTTAGTATTTAATCTCTATGGAGACCTACAATCACTGTTCTATTACTTGAATCAATTTCATTACTCTCAAGCTCATACTACAAGAATAAGGGTGTTTGGCGATAAAATCTAGCGATAAAAATACATTTTGTCGTTACAGGTAAGTCAAAGGCGAGAAAATTCATATTTCGTCGCTAAATAGAGGAGTTTTGGCAAGAAAACTATTTTTTTGTCGCAAATTGTGTTGCATTTTCACCGAGGCCAAAATGTTCATCGCTAATGGTCTTATTTTGTCTCCAAAGAAAAGATTTTTGGCGAGAAAAATACTTTTTCGTCGCAAATTGCATTATGTTTTCTACGACATCATAGTTTCGTCACTAATGACAAAAAATAAAATTAGCGGGAAACATGTTTTAGTTCCTGCCATTTTTCTTCTTAGGCGACAAAAAATAATTTCGTTATTAAAACATCTTATAATAAAATTACTGAGTTTATTGTTAACAAACTAATTATGTTCAGTTGCTCTCAACTTGCTCATATAAGTATATACAAATTAAAATTTAAAGTATATTTTTAGAAATAAGATTTTTAGTTTTGAAGATTTATACTTATATATTTATATTTTAAAAATTTTATTATTTTATACATACAATTATAAATTTAATTAGTTAGATCATAAAAATATAAAAATAAAATTAAAAATGATATATTTTAAAAGATATAAATTTTCATAAGTAATTTATCTTTTAAAATTTTTATAAATTTTAAAAGTTAAATTATTGTTAAGATATTCAACAATGATCTAAAAATGAATGTGTGTTTTAGAACTTTGTATTAATTAAACAAGTAGTTTTATGAATGTACAAATTTAGAAATATTTTATATTATACATGTGAAATGGTTAAAAAGGTATAAAGATTTTTAAAAAGTACTTTTCACGACGAAATAGACGACAAATAAAAATTTTTAGCGATGGCGTTTTTGTTGCCAAATATAATTTTTTGCAACAAAAATATGTATTTTTGTCACAAATTATAACATTCTCTGACAAAAATATTCGTTGTCAAAACTTTGCAACAACGATCTTTCGTCGCTAATATTACATTACGCGATGAATTTTTGGTTGTCTTAAATTTCTAATTCAGAACGATAATAGTGGTTCAACGATGAAAATTATTCGTCGTTAATATTATTATTTGCGACAAACTTATTTGTCGCCATAAATTTCTATTCAAAATTATGATAATTTTTAACGACGAATTTTGTACATAGGCAACAAATTTCTTCCTAAATACGCGACGAATATTTTCGTCGCTATGTTTTTTATTGGGCAACAAAATAATAATTTCGTCGCGAATAGGAATTTACGATGAGGCTATGGCGACGAAATGAGCAACGAAATATTTTTGTCTCCATTGGTTTTAGTGACAAAATTACCACTTTTGGAGACGAATTAGCTTTATCTTTAAAGCACCAAATTCTTGTAGTGTCACATTTATTGCTGAAACTCCAGCTCTTGCTCCTCACCTTTCTTTACCTTCTCATTTATTGTAATTCAATTTTTATAAAGAGAGTGAGTGTTTCTCATTAATTCTCTCATTTATTGTATTCAAGGGTGAGTCACCCTTTATCCTTTAAGTGAGTGAGTAAATCTCATCAAAGAGGAGTTCAAGAGAGATTAGAAGAAAATAGGGGCTTATTTTTATAGAATCTTCTTGAAGGTGAAATAGGTTTTTGAATTTGCCCGTAAACATTCGTTTACTCAAGCGAAGTCTTGAAGTTGTAAAAGCTTGGAATGCGCCCGTGAAACATTCTCTATAGTGAAAATACTCAAAGGGTAACTTGAGGAGTAGACGTAGGCTTGGAAGAAGCCGAACCACTATAAAATTCTTGGTTTCTGGTTCTATCTCTCTATTCCTAACCCTTTTCATATTTTTATTGCTTTAATTCTTGCTTGTTTTGCTATAATTATTTGCAATATTAAAAGGTTTTCAAAAGTGTTTTAAATATTGTTATTATTTTTTAAGACCCAATTCAACCCACTCTTGGATTACCTAGAACTAACAATTGATATCAGAGCTTGGGCTCTTGTTTTTGACTTAACCGTCTAAGAGATTTTTATGGCAACCACTAGCATTGGACCTATCCAATCCGAAGGTTAGTCGATCAATGGAACAAATTATATTTATTGGAATGCTAAAATGAGAATCTACATTCAAGTCGTAGATTATGACTTTTGGCGTGTTATTATTAATGGACCCAAAAGACCTACTAAAACTGTTGAAGGGGTTGTCGTCCTGAAACTTGAGGCTGAATGGACTAAAAATGATATTAAGAAAATTCAAAAGAATTCTAAAGTGATGAATCTCCTATATTGCTCACTTGACCTAAATGAGTTCAATAGGATCTCTACATGTGACACAGTAAAAGAAATATGAAATAGACTCGAAGTTACCCATGATGGTACAAATCAAGTGAAAGTGTTCAAAATTAGTCTGCTTGTGCATAACTATGAATTATTCAAAATGAAGCATAATGAAACCATTTTTGACATGTTTACTTGCTTCACTAACATTACTAATGGACTAAAATCTCTTGGCAAGATTTATACAAATGTAGAAATGGTGAGAAAAATTCTTAAGTGCATGCCTAAGAGTTAGGAAGCTAAGGTTATAGCTATTCAAGAAGCCAAAGACCTCAACACGCTCAGTCTAGAAGAACTCCTTGGTTTTCTTATGACCCATGAGATGAACATAACGATGGACGATGAGGATGACAACAATAAGAAGAAAGGCATCGCCTTCAAATCCTCAACACATGATGAGGAATCCGAGGAAGACTCCTCAAGTGATGAGAATGAAAACATGGCCCTCATCACAAAGAAATTCAAAAGGTTTCTTAGAAATAAGAAACAAGGAGGAAGAAAGTTCTTTAAGAAGGAAGGACACCGAGGCGAGCCACCAAATTCAAAGGCGACTCAAGCAAATTCAAGAACGACTTCAAGAAAGAAAAAATCATCTGCTATGAGTGTAAAAAGCCTGGACACGTCAAAGCTGAATGTCCTTAGCTCAAAAAGAAATTCAAAAAGGGTTTCAAGAAAGCCATGATAGTTGCATGGGGCGAAAGCGATGATAGCAGTTCTGAGGATGAAAAGGAAGAAAACAAAATAGCTAATCAATGCCTCATGATTAGAGAAGATGATGAGGTAGCTCTTGACCATTTTTTCTTAGATGAATTGAAAAGTGCATTTGAAGATTTGCATGATGAGTTGAGAAAAATGGGTGCAAAAAATTCTATTTTGAAAAATTTAGTTTTTTCGTCCTCAACTGAAATTGAAACTTTAAAAAGTAAAAAATCTGTTTTATCAAAACAAGTTTCTATTTTGAAGGATGAAAACAATGTTTTGAGTGAAGAGGTTGAGGACCTTACAAAAATCATTTACAAGTTCACTCAAAGAAAGAACAGTTTAGATAAACTTCTTGGCATGCAAAAATGTGTTTTTGACAAAGCTAGGATCGGGTATAAACCCAAGAAGAAATAAAAGTTCTTAAGCAATATTTTTGTCAAAGTATCCTCTAATCATACAAATGCCACTTGTTTTTACTGTTATGAGTATGGACACATTATCACATACTGTCCACATAGAAAATTGTCAAATAATTCTGTCAAGAAGGCTTGGGTTCCAAAAGGAACACATCCTCAAGGATCTAACACCAAAGGACCCAAGAAAATTTGGGTACCAAAAATCAAAACTTAATTCTCCTTATAGGTATGTCTCAAATTCTTATTCAAGAAGAGGATGTGGTATCTCGATATCGCTTGCTCAAGGCACATGATAGGCGACCAATCGATGTTTACATCTCTCAAACCAAAATTTGGCGGGTTTGTGACTTTTGGAGACAATAGCAAAGGGAAAAATCATAGAATTGGCTGTATTGGTAAAATTCATTCTCCTTCTATTGAAAATGTTTTACTTGTTGATGGTTTGAAATATAACCTTCTTAGCATAAGCCAACTTTGTGACAAAGGCCACTAGGTTGTCTTTGATCATGCTAAGTGTGTTATTAAAAATTCAACCAATAACAAAGTTATCTTTAAAGGTCAAAGACATGAAAATATTTATACATTTACTCTCAATGATCTTTCTAAGAATGACACCAAGTGCTTAGCCGTCTTGAGTAATAATAGTTGGTTGTGGCATAGAAGGCTTGGACTGTAAGGACCCACGTTTTAGATATATATATATATATATGCATAAATCCCTATAAGTAGCCTAATATTAAAAGCAAAAAGTAACAACCTAATATAATAATAAAACTTTAAGCCAACTTGTATTTGTAACATAAAAAGACTTGTAGCGTCGGGAGGTTTAGGTTGTGTATTGATGCAGAACAACAGAGTGGTAGCATATGGATCGAGACAACTAAAATCGCATGAACAGAACTACCTTACTCACGATTTGGAATTGGCAATCGTCGTTTTTGCACTAAAGTCTTGGAGACATTATTTGTACGGGGAGAAATTCGAACTGTTCACAAACCACAAGAGCTTGAAGTACCTGTTCTCTCAGAAGGATTTGAACATGAGGCAGCGCTGTTGGGCCGAGTACCTTGAGGATTACGACTTCACCTTGGCTTACCACCCTGGAAAGGCCAACGTAGTAGCCGACGCATTGAGCAGAAAAATGAGTCCCTAGTTGGCCTGTATCGCCGCGCAGGAATGGAAGATGATGGAAACATTTGGAAATTTTCACTTGCAATCGATCGAACCGAAGGAGGGATCTCATTTCGTGTTGACAATGGCGACATCCAACCTACGTCAGCAAGTTCTAGATGCGTAGAAATACGACCAAGACGCCGAGTACATCCGACGGCACCTAATAACGGAGGAGTCAAAGCTTGGATGGACAATGGATAAACATGGGCACCAAATGTTTCAAGGTCGACTCTTTGTTCCAAACATCAACGAAATACGAGAAAACATCCTGAAGGAGTTTCATCGATCGCCCTTCGCAGTGCACCCTGGATGACTAAGATGTACCAAGACCTGAAGAGAGAGTATTGGTGGAGCGGTATGAAGAAAGATGTTGATGACTACGTCGCCTGATGCCTCACATGTTAGCAAATCAAAGCCGAACATTAGAAGATGGGAGGAACCCTATAGCCATTAGAGATACCAGAATGGAAATGGAAGCACATTACAATGGACTTCATCACCGGGTTACCAAGATTGCCTTAGAGACACGACGGAATCTGGGTTATTGTGGATCGCCTAACCAAGACCGCGCACTTCTTGCCAGTTGGACCCTCTGACACCTTAGAAACCTTAAGCCAGAAGTACATCCGCGAGATAGTCCGCCTACACGGGATTCTAACTTCTATCATTTCCGATCGAGACCCCCGCTTTACATTACGATTTTGGCGCAGTTTACAGGTAGCTTTGGGAATGGAGCTTTACTTCAGCACAGCCATTCACCCTCAGACGGATGGGCAATCCGAACGCACCATTCAGATGTTGGAAGACATGCTGAGAGCTTGCGTCATGGACTTTAAAGGAAGTTGGGAGAAGCACCTATCTCTTGTTGAGTTCGCTTACAACAACATCTACCAAGCTAGTATTAGAATGCCACCATACGAAGCGCTCTACGACCGACCGTGCAGATCGCCCTTGTGTTGGACAAAGACTAGAGAAAACATCTTGCTAGGACCAGACATCATGCCTGAGACCACCGAGAAGATCAAGTTGGTTCGACAGCGTCTTACCACCCCTCAAAGTCGACAGAAGAGCTACGCCGACCAACGACGGAGACATCTGGAATTCAACATACGAGACCACATGTTCCTCAAAATCCGGCCACAACGAGGAGTGATTCGATTTGGAAAAAAAGGGAAGCTATCGCTTAGGTATATCGGCCCATTCGAGATCCTAGCCAGAATGGGAGCAATCGCCTATCGCATAGCCTTGCCGCCTCGGCTTGCAGACGTTCACAATATATTCCACGTCTCGATACTGCGGAAGTACGAACCTGATCCGACACACACCCTCAACTGGGAGGAGCTCCAAATCAACAAAGATGCAACTTTCGAAGAAAAATCGGTAAAGATCCTTGATCGCCGCGACAAAGTGCTTAGAGGAAAGACTATTCTGCTAGTACGCATGTTATGGAGACATCGAGAGATCGAAGAATCAACTTGGGAATGCGAAAACGCCATGCGAGTCAACTACCCACAGTTATTTACGAATGAAGGTACAACACAAAATTTCGGAGACAATTTATTTTAAGGGGGTAGATTGTAAGGACCCACTTTTTAGATATAATAATAGTGACGGTAGTATAGCTGTAGTGTAGTTGCCCATATCGTCACGATCATTCAACAAAATAATAATAATAATAATAATAAATATATAATAATAATAAAATAAAAATAAATAAATAAATAAATAAAATGACAAATTAATAACAATAGTAATGATAATAATAATAAAAAAAATTTATTGTGTCTGCAACACAAACTCTAACACAAGTTTTATATACATAATTATATATATATATATATATACAATTAAGAGAATCTCTACAATCAACACAATAAAATAATCAATAAATCATAATTCTCTACAACACTCAATTCCCATTAGGTTTTTACTTTTTGAATTATTTTATGAGATTGCAGAGAAGAGTATAATTATATATATATATATATATGCATAAATCCCTACAAGTAGCCTAATATTATAATAAAAAAGTAACAACCTAATATAATAATATAACTTTAAGCCAACTTGTATTTTT
>JAUMHN010419599.1:0-13414 GCA_032360265.1 Heliamphora ciliata
ATGCATGTATGTTTTATATTGAGAGTGTATTCTCGGGTTGGGTGTTATGTTTGGTTGTTTGTGGGTGTTTCACGTGATCCGGAGTTTGGGACATGACAGCTTGGTATCAAAGTTCTGGGTTCGAATACCTAAGAGCCGTGGGAAGGCTGCATCACCGTGTGAGGTTGATTGCATGTGCTTGAGTGCATGTGTTTAGATGCTTTGATAGCATGAACGTGTTAGCATGTTAAATATGAGAATATTGTGTATATGTGAGCATGGAGGTTGAACTGTGGGATCGATTACTTCTGTCTTTGGGCGTTTGGATTAACAAGCTTGGGAGCCAAGTTAGAAACGCGTTTAGTTGACATGATTTCTAGCCAGGAATCCGAGTAGGTTGTCTAGATTGACATGTCATTCTTGTCGGTTCTCCTCGGTATGTGGGGTTTGTTTAGCATGAACCTATGTGGCAATGTGTTAGCATGTTTATGTGCTTTGTTTATATTCATGCGATGTACTGTGTCTTATGTTCTATCTTTTTCATATAGACGCGATGTCTGTGAGAAGAGGGTGAGGCCGTGGTCGAGGCTGTGGCCGTGGTGTTGGCCAAGGAGATGTTCCTATCCCTGATGCTGGGGATCTAAATGCTCCCCAAGGACCTGTTGACACGGTAGAGTTGTTGCGTACGCTGGTGGGTTCCATCAGTCAATTGGTTGAGGCCGCTAGAGGTGAGTACGTTAGAGAGGGAGTGCTTGAGGCGAGAGCTACAGTGGCGATGCAGGAGTTTAGGCGCATGGATCCACCTACCTTTGCTGGAGCTCCTGATCCTATTGTAGCGACAGAGTGGTTGGAGCTGGTGACCCAGATTCTTAATACGTTGCAGGTAGCTGAGGATGAGTTGCTGTGAGACCCTAACCCATTTCTTTTTGGAATGATTCAAGTGTTTAAGGTATTAGAATTACCTTTTGACCTCAGTGACGTTTTAGAGACATGTTTGGTTTTGTTCGGGGCTCTAAAACATGTTCTGTCATCGAAAGCAGTTTGAGAAAAATTCTAGTGAGAATTCAGTCGACTGAGGGGGTGAGTTCAGTCGACTGACTTGGAGGGTCCAGTCGACTGACCTGTGTAGGTGAAAAGTTTTTTGGTTTATCAGAAGCCTTTCAGTCGACTGACCATGAAGGTTCAGTCGACTGACTTGGGTGTTTTGGTGTTTATCTATAAATATCAACTTTGGAAGATATTTTGATATATTTTGTTCAGATATGGTTTCTCTCTCACGAAACCTCTACCTCCTCTCTAGATTTTGATGGGCCTGGGGCTCGATTTTCAACGATCAGGCAGTGGATACGTTGTATTGATGCCGGGGGCTTCGCATCTATCTAGATAGAATCCCATTTCATCGAGGTTCAATTTTTGAGACGTGGAGCTTTTGGCACACCGAGGTAGGACCCTAAACTCTACTGTTGTTAAAGGGTGCTATGTGCAATTATATGCGTTTTCACCGAATAGAAAATGCATTAAACCTTGTTTTCATGTTTAAACCTTGTTTTTCGAGTGAAAAGGCATGTTTTTACGCTTTTCTTGGTTTAGTTCATGTTTCGAATGTATTGATATCCGTGGTTTTCAAAAAGGAGGTTTGAAAACGAGGTAATTTGTAAAAATTGTGAAAAACGTATTTTTAGAGGTTTGGAGCTAACCCTCAGGGTTGAGTCTCATGTTAATGGATGATGGATCTCTTTTTATACGTGTTGATGTATAACTATTTTACTAGTTTTTCATAGTTGAGCTACGGCTGGTTTTTATATGATTTCCATATATGTACCGTGACAGTGGGTGTTTTGAGTTGGGCTTCTACTGCTCCTTGGTGGAAGTCCAAAAATGTGTGCAGAGTAGGTTCGCTACAGTCCTTCGGGTTAATCCCCGTAAACATGGTTTGGATGCTTCTTCCATCGGTCGCAAAAATCCGTAAAGAGTCGGTTGCCTCCGTGAGTGGTTCAGGACTAGGGTAATGGGCAGAGTCTATAGTTGTTACCTTTGTCCTTGTGTGTGGCAGAGTTGGTATATAGGAATCATTTTATCTTTCTATTCTCGGTTGTGTGATCCGGGTGGAAAATCAAGTTTTTGGTTACAGCTTTCCCTTAACTGTGGCTCGTTATTTGCACTGTTTGCAATACATGGTTTTAAGGATGGAAACGTGAGGTTTTATGAGGTAAAACTGTTTTGAGGCTCGTGTTAGCCTGATGGGAAAACTTATGATTTTCAGGATAGACAACCTATTTTGGCTCCTGTGGTTAAGTCAATTTTATGTTATGTGATTGTATATCCTGCTTTACAGCTTTAAAGTCTGTATCTATTGGGCTTCGGCTCACGGTGTGGGATTTTGTTGTAAAATCTTTTTCAGGTGAACGTGATCTTGTCAGTTGACCTTAGGGTGCCAAGATGTGGCTGATGACAAGACTTCTGTTTTGTCTTGATAGGTAGTTTATACCTTTTATATATGTTTCATGTTTGGATGTAACATGTTTTAAGCATATGTTATTCTTATGGCAGATATATGCATGATTTATTACTTTCGAGAGAATCATGGGTTGATTGTTGTTTTCCATAGTTTCTTACTACGTTTTCTGTTGGTTGGTTCAACGGCTTACAAAAAGGGATTTTCAAATGGTTTATGTTTTATTCAAACTCTTGTGCTTCGAGGAAGGTTTTGGAACGGCCTAAGCTTCTTTTAAAAAGAAAAGATTTTTTTTATTCAAAACTTGTATTTTGTTTTAAAGGCTTGGCTTTTGAGGCTGTAATCGTAGTCTCTTGGCTAATCTTTTATATCAAATAAACCCTCGGTAATACATTTTACAAAGGTTTTATCCTTATTTGGGCTTTTGGGTTTTCATCCTTTGTGTTAGGACGATTTTGGTAGTGTTCGTGGGCTTTTTGCGTGACCCAGAGTTTGAGGCGTGACAATTTGGTATCAAAGTTTTGGGTTCGAATACCTATGAGCTGTGGGAAGAGGGTGTGTTACCTTATGAGAAAAGATGTGTCTGTGCTTGGTTGCCTGTGTTTAGAACATGAGCATGTTAGTTGTTGAGCATGTTGATGCTGTGTATATGTGAGCATAGAGGTTAAACCTTAGGATTGATTAGTCTTGCTTTTCGGCGTTTGGATTAACAAATTTGGGAGCCAAGTTAGAAACGTGTTTTGCGAACGTGATTTCTAGCAAGGAATCTAAGTCGATTATCCAAAGTGACATGTCATTCTTGTTGGTTCTCCTCGGTATCGGTGTTGTGTCTATATAATCCTTGTGGCTATGTGGAAAAATAACATGATAGATCAACCTTAGGTTGTCGTATTTCATATTTTCTTTATATATATAACCTGTACACCCTTCGAGATGATGAGATTGTGGTTTGGGTCAGGGATGTGTGACTTGGTTACAGTTGGTTGCTGAGAGATAAGGTTATGGGTTGAGCGCCGATTGCTTGGTATGTTGTGGAACTCGTTAGTGAGTTGGGTTCAACCGAGTGAGGTTGGCCTCGATTGGCAAACCGTTGAGTGGTTGCATGAGCAGAGTTTTGTTTAGGAGTAGTTGAAGCATGGTTTTGGCTTGGATAGCTGACTCCTCTTAAGAGTACACTAGTGGAAGTTAGAGTTGTGTTAAGGATAGCCTTGTGAGTAGGGGCGATGGGGTGGTAGAGACCCTGTGAATCAGTTGTTATGATTAGATTGGTGGATAGATCTGTGGATCATGAGAATCTCTTTCGGTTGGAGTTTGGCGTATATGGTTCTGGTCGTGTGATAGATTAGGTACGTCTTGAGCCATGCTATGTCATGAGTCGTGTACTCAGGATGTGGTATAGACGGTAACATAGTGGATTAGATCGTGATAATCCTTGGCTGGGTGTATGTTGAGATAGCAGAACGTGAGTGGTTCTAGGAATATCTCTGCTAGCAGAATGTTGTTAGTCATCAAAGTAGTGTCCGATGACCTTGGACGTGGTTTACCTTGTTGAGGTTTGAGACTTGAATTCCGAGTGAGTGAACTCGAGGATGTGAGGTCGAGTATGAGTTACTAATATGCTGGGAAGAGCATGGGTCGCGACTGTGTTGGAATGTGTAAGGGTTCAGGTTATGATTCTAACCTGCGATGAGTAGCAGTTCTATGAGATTCTCACGAGAATGAAGGTTTGTGATCTGGTCATTACCCTAGTGATCAGGAGTTCGTGTTTGGGAATCGTGCTGGGTGCATGAGGTTCGAAGGGATCATAGATAGGTTCGACAGTGTGGTTGGTTTAGTGCTGAGACAGCGTGTTCTGCGTGTGATATGTCTTGAGGTTATTTGTGTTCGACCTTAGGTTCTGAGATGGGTATGTTGTTTGCCCATGGGGACGAAGTGTGGAGTAATAAGGTTCAGTAGTGGACCGTGTGGTCTAGCTGGTCTGGGACGATAGGTGAGAAATCGTGGATTACAATACCTGTGATCGATATGTGCTTTGAGAACGGAAGTGCAGAAAGTGTCTACATGGTTAAGGGAGTTATTAGAGGTCTCAGGATTGGGTTCCCTTTGTTTGATGTCGTGCGCTTTCTATGTGAGTTGCGTGGGTAGTGGGCTCGAGGCCGTGATGTGGTTGTGGTTTGCCTAGCAGGAGTTAGGTGAGTAAGCGCGACCTTGTGAAGTGAGGTTTTGGCTCGACGAAAATGTTGTCGTGTGTCTCCATGTATAACTAGTGACGAGCTCGTAGTCCTATGGGATGTGTTGTACAAGGTGTGCGGATTTATAATATTCGTATGTGTGCGAATGACATCGAAGAGTTGAGAGATTGGTGTAGCGAATGGTTTGAGTACCATGATCGCGGTTGACAACAGCTGTTTGACTATGATCGACGCGACTTCAAGGTAAGGTTTATAGGGTTCTTTGAGGGCCAAGTGTTCATGAGTACAGGGAGTACGCCGGGTACTGGGAGTACGCTGAGGTTGGGTCATGATTTTTTTGTTGACCCTTTTCTTTCCTTTGGATAGAGAGAGAGCGTTTCTTTGTAGACGGTTGTCTGGTGTGAGTTGTTTCATCTCGGTTGGATGGAGATGCCAGGTTCTTGTTTGATTTAGATTTGGTTGTATTCTGAGATAAATCTCTGTGGATTTGTATCTGTGTTGAGGTCCATTGAGTGTGCCTCAAACACTTGTATCGCCGTGATCGGGTGATTGTAGGATTGATTCTTTGTGGTTTCGACGCGTGGTGCATGGATATGTGTCTTCTTAGATGTTGAGTGTCTGTGTATGTGACCTGGGATCCGATTGCTCCCGTGGTTGGGAACCGTAAAGAATTACCTGACGGGGTTCATATTATCCTGCGATGAAAAACCATAAAAGAGTATGTATGAGTTTGGTAAGCATAGTAGGTCACGGTGATCTAGTCAGATGACTTGTTATGTATGATGGTTGAAAAAGTTGGATTATGTACCCTGTGAGGTCCGGTTGGTGGATTAGGATTGCTCATGCTTGTTTTATGGACAAGAGAGTTGGTGTTGAGATGCAGGGTTCTATATGCAGTGATCAACAGAGAATCCTAAACCATTGTGTGCAGCTTGTTCTGAGTTGTGTGTGTATGGTTGTACGTCTAGCTCTTGGCAGAGTGAGAATTTTGTCGGAACCGTGTAGCTAAGATATTCACATGGTGGGTTCCTGGTAGACTTATGTGAGTCTGGATTCGAATCCTGTTTCGAGCTTTGAGTTGTTCAGAGTTCTTAGAGTCGAGGAGTGGTTATCGACTGTGGTAAGTGTTGTGCTTTGGCACAACTATTGTTTGTATAGATGGTGATCTCGAGAGTATGGTGAGGTATAAGTCAGGAAGGATTTAATGTTTGAGAAGCCTTGGTTGTTATGGTTTGTTCAGACGAACGCGATTGTTTGGTTGGGAACGAAATGGCCGTAATGAGTTCTGGATGTGAAAAAATTGCTAAGTGTAAGATGCAAGTCTTGGTTGGTGTCTTGGGTCTGAATATTTTACTACTGTAAACTCAAGGGATTGATGTATGTGTTATGAGTTGGAGTTGATGTCAAATGATGATCATCATGTTTGCCTTGTCGGATGACGGCGATCATGCTTGGATTTGTGCAGTAATGTGTGATGATATGTCGTTGCATAGGAGAAATGATTGGATTTGTGTAGGTTATTGGCTACCTTTGCGATGTTCTGTCTTGTGATGTGTTTGGTTAAGTGACTCGTTGGAGTCAGATGGCTTTATAGCTGCGGTGCTAGATTAGTCTTTGGTTGTGTGGAACCTTGTCTGGGGCAATGCTGTGTCACCTGGTGTTTCTCTCGTCCTAGAGAATTGTGGTTCGTGGTGGAAGAATAAATAGAAGATGATGGTTGTGATAGGATGTGTTCTTTGGTATTCTAGGTGAGTTATGTGAGTTTTTCTCAGGAGTTTGATGTTTGTGTTGTTGCTCGGGGATGGGAGTCGTGTTACCCTCAGTGACGGCGTTGTTAGCATCAGTAGGGTAACAAGGTGGTATTAAAGTTGGTGGTCGTCTGGTGATCATCAAAACTTGAGTAAAGTTTGTGCGTGGAGCATGTGACTTCTTATGATCAATGTCGGAGTTCGACGTCGTGTGTTTGTACTTGTGGAATTAGTCCTTGGTGTGCATAGTGAGATGTGAGTGAGCCATTTTGTGGTAGTCAGAATGAAGGGCTAGTAGTCTCTATGTTCGAGCATAGAGAGTGTTTGAGATCAAGTTCCATGATGGATGGGTCTTGTGAGATCCATTTGTCGCTGGAGTGGATTGTGTTCGGCTAGAGTTATGTTTCGAGATTTGGCAACGTGAGTTAGATCTTGATCCGATGTTTTATGGATGACGGTGGTGTCAGTGGAACTTAATGTGCAATCATTCTGTATGGAGGTTGATTCTTCATGCCATGTTTACCTTGTATGGCGACGGTTGCATTCTTGGTATCAGTTTCGTGATGATGGTTTTGGGGTTTCAGCTGCTGGGGCATTTATGCTGTTGCACTCTGTTGCTGAGTTTGCATTAGAGATTGTTAATGATTAATGGGCTGTGTTTGGCTTGAGATTCAGTGTTAAATTTCGGGGACGAAATTCATTTAAGGGGGGGGGGGAGTTGTGAGACCCTGACCCATTTTTTTTTTGGAATGATTCAAGTGTTTAAGGTATTAGAATTACCTTTTGACCTCGGTGTTATTTTAGAGACATGTTTGGTTTGGTTTGGTTCGGGGGTCTAAAACATGTTCTGTCACCGAAAACAGTTTGAGAAAAATTCTAGTGAGAATTCAGTTGACAGAGGGGGTGTTTTCAGTTGACTGAGTGGACTTTTTGGTGGTTTAGTCGACTGACTTTGAGGGTCCAGTCGACTGGCCTGTGTCGATGGAAAGTTTTTGGTTTTCCAGAAGCTTTTCAGTCGACTGACCATGAAGGTTCAGTCGACTAACCTGGGTTTTTTTGGCATTTTTCTATAAATATCAAGCTTTGGAAGATATTTTGAGATATTTTGTTCAGATCTGGTTTCTCTCTCACAAAACCTCTACCTTCTCTCTAGATTTTGATGGGCCCGGGGCTCGATTTTCAACGGTCAGGCAGTAGATCCATGGTATTGATGCCAGGGGCTTCGTATCTATCCAGACATAATCCAGTTTCGTCGAGGTTCCATTTTTGAGACGTCGAGCTTTTGGCTAATCGAGGTAAGATCCTAGACTCTACTGTTGTTAAAGGGTGCTATGTGCAATAATATGCATTTTCACTTGATAGAAAATGCATTAAATGTTATTTTTCATGTTTAAACCTTGTTTTCGGGTGAAAAGGCATGTTTTTACGCTTTTCTTGGTTTAGTTCATGCTTTGGATATATTGATATCCGTGGTTTTCAAAAAGGAGGTTTGAAAACGAGGTAATTTGTGAAAATAGTGAAAAACGTGTTTTTGGAGGTTTGGAGCTAACCCTTAGGGTTGAGTCTCAGCTTTTTAAACGTTTTGATGGAAGTATGTTTTTACATGCTAGTAGATCTCCATGTTAATGGATGATGGATCTCTTTTTATACGTGTTAATGTATAACTGTTTTATGGGTTTTTTATAGTTGAGCTACGGTAGATTTTTATATGATTTTCATTAATGTACCGTGACAGTTGGTGTTTTGAGTTGGGCTTCTATTGCTCCTTGGTGGAAGTCCAAAAACGTGCGCAGAGTAGGTTCGCTACGGTCCTTCGGGTTAATCCCCGTAAACGTGGTTTGGATACTTCTTCCATCGGTCGCGAAAATTCATAAAGAGTCGGTTGCCTCCGTGAGTGGTTATGTTGTTGTAACTCCGTATAGAACTTATTATTACCTAGTAGGCGTTAAGTGGTTCAGGACTAGGGTAATGGGCAGGAGTCTATAGTTGTTACCTTTGTCCTTGTGTGTGGAAGAGTCGGTGCATAAGAATCATTTTATCTTTTTATTCTCGGTTGTGTGATCCGAGTGGAAAATTAGGTTTTCGGTTACATCTTTCCCTTAACTATGGCTCGTTATTTGCACTATTTGCAATACATGGTTTTAAGTATGGAAACGTGAGATTTTATGAGGTAAAACTGTTTTGAGGCTCATGTTAGCCTAATGGAAAAACTTGTGATTTTCAGGGTGGAAAACCTATTTTAGCTTCTGTGATTGAGTCAACTTTATGCTATGTGATTGCATATTTTACTTTACAGCTTTAGAGTCTGTTTCTATTGGCTTCGGCTCACAGTATGAAATTTTGTTGTAAAACTTTTTTCAGGTGAACGTGGTTCTGTAGGTTGACCTTGGGATGCCTGGATGTGGCTGATGACAAGACTTCTATTTCGTCTTGATAGGTAGTTTATACCTTTTATATATGTTTCATGTTTGGATGTAACATGTTGTAAGCATATGTTGTTCTTATGGCAGATGTATGCATGATTTATTGCTTTTGAGAGAATCATGGGTTAGTTGTTATTTTTCGTAGTTTTTTACTACGTTTTTCGTTGGTTGGTTCTTTTTTTTGGGTAATTAATTGTAACATGAAAAAATATATACATAAATCCAAAGGGCATACCCCATGAAGATACATCACAAACCAAACAAAACAAGGAAACAAAGCAATAGAAACCACAAAACCCCCGCATAGGGGCGGGGGGGAGGGGGAATTGCTAACCAAACAAACCACATACAACCCTCATTGAAAGAATTACCAACTTAAATGACCAAGAGGCGGTTTCTTCTTTTTCTTACCACTGGACGGCTTAGACTGCTTGCTCCCCGCCTTCTGTTGAGAAGGAGAAGGAGAAGCTTCATACTCACCATCAACCGAGGACCCCACGTCTTTAACCTCACCACTTCCCTCATCCGAAAGGGCTTGGGACCGTTGTTTCTTTTTCTTTTTCTTTTTCTTACGCACAAGCACACTGAAGGAATTTGAAGTAGGAGTTATAGTTGCTGCTGGCTCCCTGTCGCCAATCTTTGCTGAAATTAAAAGTTCCATAGAAACTACATTATTTCTAGGCATCTCATCCGCATGCACATGTGAGGGATGAGCTTCATACTCCATCAAAGAATCAACCTCCTCTTCCTCCCTATTACCCGCATCTGCGGGTTTTGTTACCTTCACTTCAACATCAACAGCCGTAGAAACACTTGGCTCATTAACCTTCCTCAAGTTCAGCGCAGCTGCACAAGATGAGCTATCAAACTTGCCACCATCCCTGGCATTCTCCTTCCCATGACTAACTCGAGTCCATTCATTGTGACGTTCCACAGGTTTGCACTGGCATCTACTTACATCATGACCAAAAGCTTTACAATGAGGACAGACCGAGGGCAGACCTTGGTACTCAACACAAACTTCCACAGTATCCCCTTCACATTGAACCAAGATAGAACGCGGCAAAGATTTAGCTCCGTCAACTTCAATACAGACCCGTGCATACGAGATAACACTGCTTCATATCTGTGGCCCTATCCAAGAACAGAGGGACGCCCACAGCACTTGCTATTTTGCTCAGACATGGAGAATTCCAAAATTCAAGCGGTAGTTCATGAAATTTAACCCAAATAGGAATTTTAGAAATAGCCTCTTTTGAGAGTTTGAGCCTCTTTTCCATCTTTGCAAAAGCAAAAGCTTATAGAAAAAATGCCACAGCCCCTTATATAGGATGGTATCCATGGCTTCTACGCTCCTAAACTTGAAAATGTAAAAACCCTTATCCATACCATAGACATCCATCAAATCCTCTTGGCCCCACAAAGTCCTTGCCGTAGCACTAACCAAGCCGAAGCCCAGGCCGGCATCCAAAAAATAACCTACAAGGCAAGATTCCCACGGCTTATCATCAATCAAATCGCCAGCAATATCAAATACTTTTGGGTTGTTAGGATCCATGGTTTCTACATTCTAAATTTGTACAGGTCAGGCTTCGATACATAAGCAAGGAAGCCCAAGTTTTTGGTTTAGACATATTATCAAACACCTCATGTGCGCCCGCGAAGACACTCTTGGTAGCTGTGGTCTGCTCCCAGGACTTCGGCTCCACTCTCGCCAGCTGCTCTTGAGGAGCTGTAGCTGCAACCAGGAGGCCATAGCCACTCCTTCCCCCAGCCATGTAACCACCACAGGAGATACCACCACGACAACCCCGTATAGCCCGAGGAGGTAGGGACCCTCGCTCAGGGCTATTCTCCGAAAACCCAACCTCCAAGTCTGCTTCCAAACCATTCGTACCTGGATTTAGGGAGGATGTGGCCTTCGCTGGGTGAAAGCTACCCAGATTTGCTTCAATGACCTTTCCCAAACCCAAGTGGAGCTCTCTCGGCAAAACCTCTTCATGACTGGCCTCTGAATTTGTCTTCTCATTTCGGAAAGTAAGATCCTCAGTATCAACCCGAACATCAACTGGGAATGGGTGAGAAGGTTTTCCTCCACTAAGATTCTTCAGATGAGCCTCACTAGCTGCTAATTGATCCTTACCGAGAGCGCTAAGCCCTTTCCGTGCTCGATTTAGGGCCTTAATCGCTACCTTCTCAAAACCATGGGATGTTTCTGTTAGAGTCTCGCTACCCAGATTTAACTGAGCATCACGCCGCAGATTAGCTGTTGACACGGTGGGAGGGAAGACCCTAGCTGGGGACTTCACCACAGTCTCATGCGAATGAACCGCTACGTCACACAGGGGAGCACCCGTTTGCCCCTCACGAATCACTGAACCTTGCCTGGATCTTGCTTCTTAGCTATACCAAGAAAATCAGTCTTCATCACCAGCGTTGGAGAAGAACCCTAACACGAAAATCAGTCTGCCCGAATTTTCAAATGGTTTATGTTTTATTCAAATTCTTGTGCTTCGAGGAAAGTTTTGAAACGACCTAAGCTTCTTTTTAAAAAAAAAGAATTTTTTTATTCAAAACTTGTATTTTGTTTTAAAGACTTGGCTTTTAGGATTGTAACCGTAGTCTCTTGGGTAATATTTTATATCAAATAAACCTTCGGTAGTACGTTTTACAAAGGTTTTACCCTTGTTTGGGCATTTGGGTTTTCATCCTTTGTGTTAGGACGATTTGGGTAGTGTTCGTGGGCTTTTTACGTGACTCAGAGTTTGGGACGTGACAAACAGTTGCAGGTTTCTTTTGCCACCTTTTAGCTGAGAGGTAATACTCATCAGTGGTGGAGATATGCTAAAAATACGGTGGGGGTCATATGGGCAGCCTTTACAGGAGTTTTTCTGGAGAAATACTTCCTGGCTTCGAAGAGGGACTTATACAGGGAGGAGTTCTATACTCTCACATAAGGGGCGATGGATATTATGCAGTACGAGGCCAGGTTTACGAGCTTATCCCAGTTTGAGCAGGGCTTAAGGCCAGTGATCAGGGAGCGTGTGGTTACAATGGGATTTCGTGTGTTTACAGAGCTGGTAGAGGGAACAGCGAGGGTTGAGAACACTATGACTGAGATTCGAGCTTCCAGAGAGGCCAGGACACCACAGGGTGGGACAGAGGTGTAGTCAGGTGGGCGTTCCAGCAAGAGGCAGAGGTCATCTGGTCCTAGCTTTCATCCATCTAGATTACCACGGCAGTTCTCTGCACCAGCACCATCAGTGGCTTCATCTGGGAGGCCAGAGCAGAGAGAGTTGATTTGCTATCAGTGTAGGCAGCCTGGACATCGTATGGTGGATTGCCCGCAACCGAGGCAGTCTTAGGGTTCATGGATTCAGTCACAAGGGAGGGAGTTACAGATTTGTTATGGATGTGGCCAGCCTGGACATATTCGCAGGAACTATCCCCAGAGAGAGAGTATGCCGAGTACAGTGGGCACACCGGAGGGTTCATTTGTGCATGATCGACAGCAGCATCCCACAGTCCAGACCTCCCAAGTGACAGATAGGGGAACTTCTGTTCGGTCGGTACGGCACCCGACAGCGCCAAGTTCTGGTGAATAGGCCAGGCTGATGCCGAGCAGAGCGTATGCTCTCATAGTTCCCAGTTCTTCGAGGGCACCGGTCGTGCCTGATGATGCAGCTATGCCTTCAGTGAGCAGAGGTACTTTCTGAGTGTACAAATTTTTAGCCAGTGTACTTACTGATGCAAGAGCATTGCATTTTTCTTGTTGCATCTGTTTGGGAGTTGGTGATGGTTTTCGTGGGTGGTGTGCTGTGTTGAGGCAGCGGTTGGTGAGGATGTGAGGTTGGGGTGAGTTGTAGATCCCGTATCATTGAGATAGTTAGCCGTTGTTTAGGATGCCTGACCTTATTTGATTATATCCTAGAAGTGGTTTGGCTAACCATCTCGTGTACCTGTGTCGATTGTGATCGACAGGGTTGTTTTTTTTTCACTTTGTGAATTTTGGGAACAAAATTCTTTTAAGGGGGGTAGAGTTATAAGACCCTAAACCGTTTTTGTTTTTGACATTTTTTGACACGCACTTACTATTTTTGTTGCAGCATGTTTATATGCTTTTTGATGCATGTTCGGATTTAGATATGCATGCGGAGCTGGTTCCCGGGATCGTTGAGAGCTGTGATGCGGGTTTCAAAAAAAAAAGATATTTTCGTGACCCATAAATATCTGGCATTAGATATTTTCAAAAGATATTTTCAAAACTTCTCAGCTAAGTTTTCTCTATTTTCTCTCTGCCTTCTCTCTAACTTCTTAGGGTCCCGGGGCTCGATTCTCGACGATCCAACTGTTGATCCTTATTCTTGGCACAGTGGGCTACGCATTCATTCAGGCGGAATTTTATTTCGGCGAAACCCGATTTTACACGTGGTTCGAGGCATCGAGTTTTTAACTCAATGAGGTAGGATCCTAGACTCTCATGTCTTATAAGGGTGCTACGTGTAATCGTGTGTGTTTCTATCGGTCAAAACTGCATGACAAACCATTTTATGTTCAAACGGGGTTTTAGTTTAAAAACCTATTTTTTGTCATTTTCAGTGGATGGAATCGGGTGTC
>JAUMHN010419610.1:0-13414 GCA_032360265.1 Heliamphora ciliata
TTGTCATTACTAAGCCTGTGGGTCTAGGGTAATAGACGAGAGTCTATAGTTGTTACCTTTGTCGGTGTGGTAGAGTCGGTACATAGGATTACATTTTATCTTTTTTCCTCGGCTATGTGACCCGAGTGGAGAACACTGTGTTTTACAGCTTTCCCTTAACTGTGGCATGATATCTGTTAGGATGATATATATAGTTTCAAGGATGAAAATGGTGGTTTTTAGATGGAAAACTTGTGATTTTTTAGAGAAAAACCTTTTTGACTTTTGTGGTAGAGCTAGCTCCCACCATATGATTGCATAGCCTACTTTACAGCTTTACTGTCTATTTTCTATTAGGCTTCGGCTCTCGGTGTGGGATTTTGCTGTAAAAATATTTTCAGGTGAGCATGTAGAGTTGACCTAGATTCCTGTGGTGGCGGAAGACTAGTTGTAGTTTTCCTGTTTTGGACATGTACGTATACATGTGATGCCTGTTTCAAAAGGTTGGTTTTGTACGCCTTGAAGCGATATATTTATTCATGTATGAGAGTGCATGTTTACTGTTTCTGAAAGGTGAACTGTGGGGATTTTTATCCAAATGATGTATATTTTTGAGTTGATGGTTTTCCAACTGCAAATCTTATTTTCTCAAACGGTGTTTGGGTGGACTTTTGCGTGACCCTGGTGTTTGGGGCGTGACACTGTTCAAGCCCAACTTATTCACATCCTCAGCCATTTTCGGTTTCCCAAAGGAACACCCCGGGAGGCGACCCGATACCAAGCCATTTTCGATTTTTTGAAGGAACACCCCAGGAGGCAACCCGTCACCAAGCCATTTTCACATTTGCTCATCAAGAATTCATTACTATTTCATTATCATATCATTCCAATTTAGCTATAATTCCCATTATAACTCATCATTCCATCAATAAGCACCATTTTTCATAATTATACCACGTATTGATCTCAAATTAAGTTCACAAATTCCATGGGTTAACCTTTATATTCATTTCACCTTTCCAATTCAACAATATTTGTGTCAAATGTAAAACCTACATAATTTATTTCATCAATTAAACTCATTGAAGGTTCTTCATCAATTGATCCTTAAATCGTTCACTTTTTGTTGTAAATTCAACAATAAACTCATAGATCATCATATCACAAGGCCCAAGCAAATATTTATAATTTTCATGTTTAACATTTTATCCAATCCTCGACATACTCAATTATTCCGTGCACGTAATCACCACAAGGAGCTACGTACAACCATTTTGTTCATCTCGAATTTAAGATCTTAACTTCAAAACTCACATTCATATAACTACTGCTTGTTATAAACCCACCACATTACTTAGGTTTTAGGAGATTCACGCTTAGTCAAGAATACAAACTAGATTCTTTGTTCAAACCTTTCAAATCTTCAAGGTAACACTATGAATTCAACTTGTAAAATTAAATTCAATATTCAACAGCATAGGATTATTGTAAACCACACTACAGAAACTCTTGTATTAATTCAAAGTTAATGATTATCCAATCCATATGTTTTCATCACAATAAAAATGATTTAAACTCACTAGTAATTTTGTTTCCATGAATCTCAAGCTTCAGCACACCGTAATTTGGGAATTACATTTTAAGTATTAGATCTTTAAATCCAACTATGACTTAAATTTCAAACTCATAAGCCACCAAAATACATAATTCAAATGTATCATCACATTCATTTTAACCCATAAAACTCTAGAACCAAGACGTTGCTTCAAATTTCCCTATTTTAGTTTACACCATTTTCGAACTATCATCAGACTTTTACTCACCAATTTTCCAAACCGAACTAACAACTAAGGTGTAACATTCAAATCACAATTTAATAAGTTACATGATTCAAACATTCCATTAATAGCTTTAGATTTTCAATATTTCATTTAATTATCATTAGACCGTGTCAACTACCCAAAATGTTTATTACAATATAATTATGTTCTAATCCATCAAACTAACTAAACTCCAAGATTTTAACTAATGTCCTCTATTTCATATAATTAATCTAGGAATTTATCCAAATGTGATGCTCATCACTTCATGGGTCACATATACAACATTAAAAATATTTAAGCCCAACTATTGTCTTGAACTTTGTTAGATGCAAGCTTTGTTACAATCCAAACTATGATTTATATAAAAAAATCTACATAGATGTCAATTAGGTCACAAACTTAGACCCATCAATTTCAAAATTTTCATGTAATTAATGTGTTATTCATTCTCGCCAATTCCATTCATAAATACATATTACCACACTATACTTAAATACGTATAGCCAATTTAAGCCACAAGTCAATAAATAAAAATTTCAAATCTCAAGTTCCTAATTTCATAACCTTAGCCTTTCAATCAAATCTCAAAATTTAGTTTTTATCATACTCAGCGCACCCACGTATAATGTGAGACCCTGAACCGTTTTCTTCTTCGGCGTTTTCAGCGTGCGTTTCATGTTTATGTGATAGCATATTTTTATATGCTTTTGATGCATGATCAGAATTAGATATGCATGCGGGGCAGGTTCCAGGGGTCGTTGGGCGTTGCGGTGCGAATTTTGAAAATTTTCAAAAAAAGATATTTTAGAGGCCTATAAATATCTGGAATTAGAAATTTTCAAAAGATATTTTCAAAATTTCTGCACTAAGTTTCTTCCATTTTCTCACTGCTTTCTCTCTAACTTCTTGGGGGCCCAAGGCTCGATTTTCGATTATCCAACAGCCGATCCTTGTTGTTTGCATCGTGATCTACGCATCTATTCAGACGAGATTCCATTTCGGCGAGGCTCGATTTTGCACGTAATTCGTGGCGTCAAGTTTTTAACTCATCGAGGTAGGATCCTAGACTCTCATGTCTTATAAGGGTGCTACGTGTAATCGTGTGTATTTTTACCAGTTAAAAATGCATGAAAAATCGATTTAAAGATCGGGTTTTGGTTTAAAACCGTTTTGGGGTTGTTTTCGGTTGGGTGAACCGGATTTTGAGGTTTTTCATTTGGTGATTCTTAATGTTTTGGGTTCGTGTACGTTCGTGGGTATTAAATATATGTAAATTGGTAGATTTATGTGTGCTTTGAAGCATCATAGTGGGTGTTGGAGAGTTTAGGGACTTAGAACACAAAATAGGGAAAATCTAGATTTTTCTCGGGTGGTAGCTCGTTCGAGCGCCCGAAGTCCGCTTGAGCGGACTGGCTACGCAGAGCAGTTTTGCTTTAATCATATCTCCCTCATCTGGAGTCAAAATTGGGTCGTTCTTGTACTCAAATTAAAGCCCTAGAAGTCTTCTTTCCAATAACATCTCTCTCATAATGAAATTCCTTTTATATAAAAGTTATGACCAAAAGAGTGATGGTATGTTAAGATTTCCAAATCGTTTTTTGCCCATTTTTGGCCGAATGTTTGGGAAATGATTTTTTTCATCCTTGAGGGAGCTTTTTATCAAGTTTCTTGTTCCTTGAGTTCGTGTTTGCCGTGTTGGATGTGTGTGGGTCCGAGTTGGCCGTGTTGGGCGTTAGTGTTTTGGTGGTTGGGTTCTTGGTTTGGGTTTCCTCCCGGCGTTGACCGCTCAAGCGGTGGTTGTGCGCTCGAGCGGGCTGGTGGTCGAGAGTTGGGTCGGTGGGTGACCGCTTGAGCGGTGGTCATCCACTCGAGCGAGGTGGTGGCAGAGATGTATGTCGATAGGGGACCGCCCAAGCAGTGGTTGAGCGCTCGAGCACTTGGGCGGTGTTAACCTTTGAGTTAGGTTTTGGTTCTGTGGGTTGTTGGTTGTCCATGTGATTGGATGTCAGTTATGTGGCGAGTGGCGTCATGAAGTAAAGTTATATATGGCTATGTGCGTTTATAACTAGTTATGTGCATCTATAACTTTAGTTTATTTATGTATGGATTACGTAAGGGAATTACGTGGTTTATGCTTTAAAACTCATAGTTTTATAGACATGTATATGTGGTCTTTGAGGAGTGGATGTATGTGATACATGTTGCATGAGTTGCAAGTGTTGTGTGAGTCGCGTGTATAGTAGGTGACGTGATTTGTGAAACGTAGTGATAGTACATGGAATTATGCATTTAAACTCTAGTTTAGTTATGCATAGGTGTATGAATGTGATAGATGGACATGTGGGTCTGTGGATGTTTCTGTGGATGTTAACCCTAGTTAACGAAATGTTAGATGGGGCAATGGTCCTTCGGTGACAGCTTGAGAAATGTTAGATGGGACAGCGGTCCTTCGGTGAAAGCCCGAGAAGATCCTTGTGTTGTGTGTGTGCATGTGGGTATTTGAAGGACAATAACGTGGTCCTGACGATGCAGGATTGTGTAGGTGCTTTGGACCTTCGGGTTTATCCTGTAAATTAAGTCGGTTGCCTCAGTTAATGGCGTCGTTGTAACTCCTTCTGGAACTTTCCATTACCGAGCAGGCCTTAAGTGGTGACTAGGGTAATGGGCAGAAGTCTATAATTGTTACCTTTGTCTCTTTTTTTACTACTTTCCTTTAACTATGGCATGATATTTGTTAGGATGATATGCATAGTTTCAAGGATGGAAACGTGATCCTAAAGAGAGTGCGTGTGAATCTGAAAGACGAAAACGAGGTCCTGGAGAGACATGTGTTGGGCGTAGTGCATGGATTGTATGAGTTAGCTTATTAGGGGTTGTGAAAGTCGGCTTAGATATATGTTCATGTGTTGCATATATATATGTTATCTTTGGGGCTCGTGCGAGCCGTGTTTTCAAACTGTTTTAAGGCTTGAAAGAGAGTCTAAAACTACACCACGTTTTTCTAGCATGTTTAACTTATATTGCATGTGTTGTCTAATTTCTGCTGAGCTTTAGCTCACGGTGTGGGATTTAAAATATTTTTCAGGTACCGGTCACGTAGGTTGATCCGGGGTTGCTGGAGGGCCGGAAGACCTGTAGTCTTCCTTTTTGCTCGTTTTGAACATATATATTGTAACATATTTTTCGGTGTTGGCGCCGTGTAATGTAAGTCGTTTGGCGATTATATACAATGCATGTATGTTTTATCTTGAGAATATACTCTCGGGTTAGGTGCTATCTTGGTTGTCTATGGGTGTTTCACGTGATCCGGAGTTTGGGGCGTGACAGCTTGGTATTAGAGCTCTGGGTTCGAATACCTAAGAGCCGTAGAAAGAGGGTATATCACCGTGTGAGGTTGATTGCGTGTGCTTGATTGCATGTGTTTAGATGCTTTGATAACATGAACGTGTTAGCATGTTAGGCATGAGTATGATGTGTATATGTGAGCATGAAGGTGGAACTGTAGGATTGATTAGTCTTGCCTTTGAGGGTTTGGATTAACAAACTTAGAAGCCAAGTTAGAAACGCGTTTAGCTGACGTGATTTCTAGCATGGAATCTGAGCAGGTTATCCAGACTGACGCGTCATTCTTGTCGGTTCTCCTCGATATGTGGGGTTGATTTAGCATGAACTTATGTGGCTATGTGTTAGCATGCTTATGTGGTTAGCGTTTAAGTTCATACGATGTGTTGCGTCTTATGTTCTGTCTTTTTCACATAGACACGATGTCCACGCGGGGAGGACGAGGCCGTGGTCGAGGCCGTGGCCGTGGTTCTAGCCGAAGGGACATTCCAGTTCCAGATATTGGGAATGCTAACGCACCCCAAGGACATGTTGACAGAGATCTATTGTGTGAGATGGTTGGCTCCATTCGGCAGTTGGCTGAGGCCTCTAAGGGAAGAGAGAGTGTACCTGAACCGAGGGCGACGGTCGCAATGCACGTATTCCAACGTTTGGAACCTCCTACCTTTTTTGAGTATCCCAACCCCACGGTAGCCATTGAATGGCTGGAGCTGGTCACCAGGATCTTGGACACGCTTCAGATAAAGGAAGATGATTTGAGGGTTACTTTTGCTGCCTTCCAGCTGAGGGGGAGTGCTCATATGTGGTGGAAGTTTGCTAGGACTACAGTCGGAAGCACTTGGGAGGCAGTCACGATGGTATTTTTGGAGAAATACTTTTCGGCGACTTTGAGGGATCGGTAGAGAGAAGACTTCCTTTTCCTGACTCATAGGATGATGACAGTAGTTGAGTATGAGGCTGAGTTTACTAGCTTATTCCGATTTGCATAGGAGATTGTGCCCACTGATGAGTTCCGTACGAAGAAGTTTGAGAGGAGTTTGAGGCTCGCTATCAGAGATCAAGTGGCAACATTTAGAATGCACGTTTTTATGGAGTTAGTGGAGACTGCCAGGAAGGAGGAAGATACTATGAACGAGGTGCGCAGAGACAGAGACAGTAGGAGTCAGCAAGACGAGGGACGTGCACAGTTTCGGGGATGCAATGATAAGCGTCAACAGACATCTGGTTCGAGTTCGTATCCAGTGGGGTCGTATCAGCCACAGTCTTCTGTATCCTCACCTCCCATAGTCTCAACAAGAAGGCCAGAGCAGTATAAGTTTCTTTGCTTCTGATGCAGGCAGCCCGAGCATCGTGTAGTGGATTACCCTCAGCGGAAGCAGTCCCAGGGTTTGATATCAGTTAAGTCACAAGAGAGGGAGTCACAGATTTGTTATGGATGTGGCCAACCTGGACATATTCATAGGGATTGTCCCCAGAGAGAGAGTGCACCGAGTATAGCGGGCACACTAGAGGATTCATTTGTGCAGGATCGACAGCAACATTCTGTAGGTCAAACTTCTCGAGCGACAAATGGGGGAACTTCAGTTCAGTCGATACAACAGCCGGCAACACCAGGCTATGGCGGACAGGGTAGCAACATTACCACGAGCGTATACCCTTGTAGCTCCCAGTTCTTCTAGGACACCGGTTGTGCCAGATGATGCAGCTATACCTTCAGCGAGAAGAAGTACTTTCTGAGTATGCAGGCGTTGGGTTAGTTTCTTCATTGTATATGTTTTGGAGTTGATAATGGATTCCGTGGGTGATGTGTTACATTGAGGCAATGGTTGGTGACGATGTGAGGTCAGGGTGAGTAGATCCCATATCTTTGAGATAGTTGGCCATTATTTAGGATGCCTGACATTGTTTGACTATATCTTAGGAATGGTTTGGCTGACCATCTTGTATGCTTGTGTCGATTACGATCGACGGTTTGTTGTTTTGACCTTGAGTTGGATTTCAGGGACGAAATTCCTTTAAGGGGGGGAGAGTTGTGAGACCCAACCCATTTTCTTGTTCGGCGTTTTCGATGCGAGTTTTGTGTTTATGTGATAGCATATTTTTACATACTTTTGATGTATGATCGGAGTTAGACATACATGCGAGGTAGGTTCCCGGGACCGTGGGGCGTTGCGGTGCAAATTTTGAAAAATTTCAAAAAAGATATTTTGGAGACCTATAAATATCTTGAGTTAGATATTTTCAAAAGATATTTTCAAAACTTCTCCATTAAGTTTCTTCCATTTTCTCTCTGCCTTCTCTCTAACTTCTCGGGGGACCGGGGCTTAATTTTTGACGATCCAACAACCAATCTTTGTTGTTGGCATCGTGGTCTACGCATCCATCCGGATGGAATTCCATTCCGACGAGGCTCGATTTTGCACATGGTTCGTGGCATATAGTTTTTAACTCATCAAGGTAGGATCCTAGACTATCATGTCTTATAAGGGTGCTACGTGTAATCGTATGTGTTTTTACCAGTTAAAAATGCATAAAAATTGATTTAAAGATCGAGTTTTGGTTTAAAATCATTTTGGGTTATTTTCGGTTGGGTGAACCGGGTTTTGAGGTTTTCGTTTGGTGGTTCTTGATGTTTTGGGTTTGTGTACGTCCGTGGGTGTTAAATATAAGTAAATTGGTAGGTTTATGTGTGCTTTGAAGTATCATAGTGGGTGTTGGAGAGTTTGGGGGCCTAGAACACAAAACAGGAAAAATCTGGGTTTTTCTCGGGTGGTAGCTCGCTCGAGCGCTTGAAGACTGCACAAGCGGACTAGCTGCGCAAGGCCGTTTTGTTTTGATCATGCCTCCTTCATCCAGATTCAGAATTGGATCGTTCTTGTACTCAAAGTGAAGCCCCGTAAGTCTTCTTTCCAATGACACTTCTCTCACAATGAAATTTCTTTTGTAGAAAAAGTTATGACCAAAAGAGTGAGGGTATGCCAAGATTTTCAAACAGTTTTTCATCCGTTTTTGGCTGAATGTTTGGGAAAGGTTATTTTTCATCCTTGAGGGAGCTTTTTATCAAGTTTCTTGTTCCCTGGGTTCGTGTTTGTTGTGTTGGGTGTGTGTAGGTCCGAGTTAACCGTGCTGGGCATTAGTGTTTTGGTGGTTGGGTTCTTGGTTTGGGTTTCCTCCCAATGTTGACCGCTCAAACAGTGGTTGTGCGCTCGAGCGGGCTGGTGGCCAAGAGTTGGGTCGGTGGGTGGCCGCTCGAGCGGTGGTCGTCCGCTTGAGCGAGGTGGTGGCAGAGATGTATGTCGGTAGAGGACCGCTCGAGCGGTAGTTGAGCGCTCGAGCGCTTGGGTGGTGTTGACCTTCGGGTTAGGTTTTGGTTCTGTGGGTTGTTGGTTGTCCATGTGATTGGATGTCGGTTATGTGGCAGGTGGTGTCATGAAGTGAAGTTATATATGGCTATGTGCATTTATAACCAGTTATGTGCATTTATAACTTTAGTTTATTTATGTACGGATTACGTAAGGGAATTACGTGGTTTATACATTAAAACTCATAGTTTTATAGACATGTATATGTGGTCTCTGAGAAGCAGATGCATGTGATGCATGTTGTATGAGTTGCAAGTGTTGTGTGAGTCGCGTGTGTAGCAGGTGACGTGGTTTGTGAAACGTAGTGATAGTACGTGGAATTATGCATTTAAACCCTGGTTTAGTTATGCGTAGATGTATGAATGTGATAGATGGATATGTGGGTCTGTGGATGTTAACTCTGATTAACGAAATGTTAAATGAGGCAGTGGTCCTTCGGTGAAAGCTCGAGAAGATCCTTGTATTGTGTGTGTGCATATGGGTATCTGAAGGACAGGAACGTGGTCCTGACGATGCAGGGTTGTGTAGGTGCTTTGGACCTTCGGGTTTATCCCGTAAATTAAGCCGGTTGCCTCCGTTAATGCCGTCATCGTCGTAACTCCGTATAGAACTTGCCATTACCGAGCAGGCCTTAAGTGGTGACTAAGGTAATGGGAAAAAGTCTATAGTTGTTACCTTTGTCTGTGTTTTTACTGCTTTTCCTTAACTGTGACATTATATCTGTTAGGATGATATGCATAGTTTCAAGGATGGAATCGTGTTCCTAAAGACAGTGCGTGTGAAAGTCAGCTTAGATATATGTTCGGCTTATATATATATATATATATATGTGTGTGTGTGTGTGTGTGTGTGTGTGTGTGTGTGCTATCTTTAGGGCTCGTGCGAGCCGTGTTTTCAAACTGTTTTAAGGCTTAAAAGAGAGTCTAAAACTACACCTCATTTTTCTAGCATGTTTAGCTTATATTGTATGTGCTGTCTAGTTTCTGCTGAGCTTTGGCTCACGGTGTGGGATTTGAAATATTTTTTAGGTACCGGTCACGTAGGTTGATCCGGGGTTGCTGGAGGGGCGGAAGACCTGTAGTCTTCCTTTTTGCTCATTTTGAACATGTATACTGTAACATGTTTTTCGGTATTGGCGCCGTGTAATGTAAGTCGTTTAGCGATTTATACAATGCATGTATGTTTTATCTTGAGAGTGTATTCTCTGGTTAGATGCTATCTTGGTTATTTATGGGTGTTTCACGTAACCCGGAATTTAGAGCGTGACATATAGCCATACCATAATTGGGTATGTATAACGAATTCATACAAAAATCCAATAAATCAAGTTGAGGCTCCCATTCTCATGAACTCAATTATCTCATTTTACTACGACTTATATTTCTTTGACCATGGTTATATTCTCTCTCATCTCATTAGATTAACTTATGAATTAATCTCTTGTACTATATTAGAATGGGGTTAAACCCATCCATCAACCCAAATTATGGTTTAAATATACAAAACCTTCAAATTAACAGGTTACAAAACAATCACCCATTAATTTCACCCATTCTCCATAAGGATAATATATTCCAACCACTTAGTTTAGGATTTGTATGGAAAGTTTCCAAATCTAAAAAATTAGTTACAATTCAATCTTTAATCCGCACATTTTCAAATCACAAAGCTTAATCAACTACTTATGTGTTCCAATTTTATCATTTCAACAACACTACTATAGATTTAAATCAAATACCCCAAAACTAACTAGGTTTTTAGTTGAATCTCCTCCATTTTTGGGTTTTTAAAGAGTTTTAATTAAAATCAGCTCGTATCTTAAGTGAAACATCAAAGTATAGTCAAGATCGATCCTACCTTATTGGAGCAAAATCCCCAAATCTCGAAAACCCTAGCTTTTCAGCTCTCTTGGAAATTCGAATTCTCGGTTGCTTAGTCGCACAATCTTCAACGTGAAGAGCTTAAATTCCACCCACGAGCTCCCAATTCCGGTTAAGAGGTCTTCAATTTCAAACAAAACCAAACCTCCAAGCTTCAGTTTCATCCATAGCAGAAAACAAAAAAAGAAAAAGAAGCAAGAAAGCAATGCCAGCAGCGTTAATGACAGATGGTGACTAGGGTGAGATCGTCGGCGGTGAAGGGTGGGAAAGGCAACGCCGGCGGCGCGGTGGGGAGGTGTTGATGGCACGGTAACAACTGGTCGCGCGTCGCATGCGCCTAGCTTCTCTCTCAGTTTCTCTCTGTTTCTTAGATTTAGCTGAGATACATTTTTATCCCCGTTTTTTTCTCAATTATTCTAGAAGTTTCCCAATTAATGACACACACACACACACACACACACACACATATATATATATATATATATATATATATATATATGCTTACAATACATTAATTTTCTATTTAACTTCAATTTAAATCAAACCAAATTCGAATAAAAAAATTAAAATTTTCTGACATCTTGGAATTAATCACAAATTAATATATGGGGTCTTAATACATGCCAACCCCACATTATATATAATATTAATCGTCTCCGTGGATTTAATTATGTTACTAAAATTAAATAAAAATAAAACTGATCGGGCCTCCAAAGGCTTACACCCATAACATCATAATATAGTCAAGACACTAAGTGTATTATATAATGAAAACTAGGAACTAAAATTCACGTTAATAATGTGAACTAAAATTCACGTTAACTGGAAACTAAAACTATTTTCATTGCTATGTGTGAGTACACTATGTTCTCATAATATTCTCATAATAGCATAGATCTATTAGCGTAAATAATGACCATTTAAAATTTAAAATCACATAAAAAAAGTATTTTTATTGGGCTCAAAAACCAAGATTTGATGATTATTTATAAGAACCATAATCAAAAAATTCGAACGGGCAAGTGCCAAAATAGACACTAGATTAAAACTTTTTGATATCGAATAATAAAAAATAATAACCTGATATAAATCCTGAAGCCAGAAAAGAATTATAACTTTGAAATCTGTCTGGTTTGATTTCGTTTTTAGTAACAAACTTTGATTCAAATATTAACACGGTTATTAGCCGTCAATCTTTTCTCCAATTAAGTCTTTTGCTCTATTTTCGAATGCCAATAACACGATTAAATTGTGGGCTTTGTTATTCGTGTTCTTCAAACCCTACCTGCCTACACTTAAGTTTTACGAAAGACGTAAAAATCCTAATCTTGAAAACCGAATGAATGAGTTATTCTGGTGGCCAGACTTTATAACAACATTTATATTGATTACAATAGGGACTTGTGGAGTAAATAAAACACGAACTCCTAATGTAATTATGAAATTTTACCATAACCCAAAAACTAAATAAAACACGAACTTCTAATGTAATTATGAAATTCTATTATAACCCAAAAGTAATTTCATAAAACATAAATTATAATTTATTTTACTAAAGAATTATATTGCACTCTTGGTCTTATTATCAAAACCAAATTATTTGAGTTCTTGTTATTAAATACTTATTTATTATTTTTCACGTTAAGATTACAGGTACCCGCCGATTAAATTAAATTACTGACATTTTCATTTAATCGACTTATTCGAAAATTTCTTAAGACATTTTACTTAACTTATTCGACATGTCGAATTACAAAATTCACCTGCAAGATTTAGCACGGTCAAAACTTATAAGTTTTCTGAATGGAGTATTATCAATCCCGATCACAGGACGTAAATTCCGTCAATAATTAATATCTAGCATATAATTAAAGCCGTTATCTAACTCACCAGGATTGTTGACCCATAAAAGATCGCATCCTCTAATGAATCAAAATAACGAACATTAAATATACGTGTATAATAATTATTTTGGGATTAAGAGTATAAGCACTTATAATAATCATGTGGTGTCAACTAATTTATATAGTCAGTACAAAATTAATTACCCTAACGCAGTTCTCTTCAATATACAAAAAGTATACTAGCACAATAAACCGGAACAATTATTGAAATAATTATCGTTTTCCATAATCAAGATATATTTACTAAAATATTGTGCTATAGTCGTACCGATAGTGTGTCCAATTCCATTTAAGACTGTAAACCAAAAACTTATATTTTACAAAAATTAATATTCTGGTCTTCTGCATCTAAGCCAAACTCTATACAACATATTAAATACAATGTAGAATAAAAATATCCATGCACAATTATTAAATAAATAATGAAAACGCATAAATCTGCTCATGAATATTCTCATAAAATAGAAAAACTAATTTTATTAATAAATAAGATTTTAGTACACAACCCTGATATATATATATATATATATATATATATATATATATATATATACATAATCTATTGCATGTATAAAAGAAAGTCAAAATCACAATAAAGTAAATAATGATTCAAATGATAATATACTCCATTATAATATGGATATATTGATGTAAATAATGATCATATAAAGTGTCACGCCCTCGTCTCTGAGGCGCGTGAACCTCGCATGATAACTCAACTTTATAGACTAATTGAGGAGACTATTTCTATAAAACCCTATTTATGATTTGAACCTCCTTTAAAGAAAAACACTTGAATGCGATTTGTTTTAGAAAAAGTTCATTTCCTAAACTTCAAAATTATTCTAAGTAAAATTCTTAAAACTTTTAGCACAATTTCCTTTGTTTTGCGGACTATCCCAAATTTTTCTTGTAAACCTATTAAACTCAAATAACAATTTATACTCAGGCACCGCCTGATTTCAACTCACAATCACCATATAACAATTACATAATTACTAATTCTCCACTACTGTGATTTCATCAACTCAAACCGATCCTCAATACACATACTATATCTTAAGAAAAACTTATTGACTTTTACACTTTAAAACATAAATCTAATGATCAACTACAAGAAACAT
>JAUMHN010419620.1:0-13410 GCA_032360265.1 Heliamphora ciliata
AAAAATAAAAATTTTAAAAATATTTATATTGTACAGAAAAATTCCAACAACAGTCAATAACATGCCAATAAAAACAATAAAATCTGAAGTTGTTCAAGAAGGATGACAAAAATCTTAGTATGATACAAATGTGATATATGCACAAAAATTTATGTTTAGCTGAAATGGTGGGCACATTATGGTTAAAATATAGAGCACATGATGTTTTATACAATCATTTGATTATTCGAAGGAACATTTTATGGTTTTGATTATGATTTTTCTCTATGGGGATGTGCCTTGGTATAACTGTTATAGACCGGTCGATATAAAATTTTCATAAGATGGAACATGATTGAGATTTGATTTTGTGTACATTGTATATATATGAAGAGGTGGTTGAACAACTCGAGGTAGCAAAGAAACCCTAGAAAAAGCACACATTGAAATAAGCAACCAAGAGGAATCACAAGAATCTTCTCTCTCCCAGAGAGGAATCACGAGCAGCCCTAGTCTATCAAAATGCATTTGACAGGAGCTTTTTGTTGGGACTTGGGATCCTATTATAGGGTTCAAGCGCCTCAAAAAATGAGTTATCCCATCTTTTTGATTTTTGAACATTAGATGTCTAAGTGTGCACTCTTAAAAAGTGCCTACTCATAGGGGTCCTAATGTAGGTACAAAACGATAGGGCATGCAATGTGAAGAGCTTGTGAGTGCCTTCACGTGTGCCAATGGATCTGTGTGCCACTATTGGTATCACTATGGTGGGCCATTCAGTTCCCACATTTGCACATAAGCACCAGAACCTTAACACTAGATTGGGAGTAGAACCAAGAACTTACACTTAGGATCACTAGGGCGATAAGTGACTTGAAATCTAAACCGAAGTTCGTCAAGATCGCTCAACCAATAAATCCTTTTGCGTGGTTAGACCCTCTTGACCCGCCTTATGACAAAAGGGTTGTTGATCAAAACCTCTAACACCTTAGCACTCATATCACCGGGTTAACAGGATACCTTGAAGTTCGTATCAAAGGGCAACAAAGACATATTGCAAGTACTTCTGGTGCCCAATGATACGACAACCAAGTTCTGCTACTTGGTATGACAGACTTACCCCAAAGAGATCAGATCAAGGGAGATGTGACACGTGTCTTACCTAAGCTATATCCCTCCCCTAGTTCACCCCTATATAAAAGACGAATAATCCTGTGGATATATATTTACTGCCACCCTTTTCTTCTTTAAGGTTGTTAGGTTATGAACTCCCCCACCTTCAGTGATCTCCAGCTCTCATAATGCCTACATCGTCTATGACTGACTGACCTGCCAAGTCAAACCGTTGCCACACTTATTCCCACCTACTGACAAAAAAAAAAAAAACATGTTCATATTAGTCAAGCTCAATACCCAGACTATAAAAATAGAAAAAGAAAACACAGCTAAAAGGCTAGAACATCAGGTTCTAAGCAAGCCTCGAAAAACATCTGCTGCACTTTTTTCCCCTCAATGACCTCAACACTTTAAAAGAATGGTTCAGACACATGACGTGAATGTGCTATGGATATTTAATTCATAGGTATATATGAACCATATATTTCCGTTAGGTAAAGATGTCATTCCTGCATCCATAACCTTAGTACTAGAAGCTAGTATCATTATATAAGCTAATAGTTGATGTTGAGATTTGCCATCCAAATTAAACCGAAGCTTGATATCAACTGAAATTGAAAGAATTCAGCTTAAGGACAACCAAAATTTTAATAAGCCAAGCTTAAGAAAAAGCCATAACCTATCAAGCTAAACTCACCAGAATTTCAGGTCATCTGCTCAATTCAAACTTTATTTGTCAGTTTGACAAGAACAACCATGTTCAAATAGCCATGTATTTGCATATCCACAAATGAGACATCAGAGATCCTAGTACACCAATTCACCCTAATCTGAAGGACTGATTTGCAATGCTTGAATATCATAGAGGACAAGCATAAAAAGTGAACAAGTGTATACCAACACAAATACCAAAAGTTAGTTTTGCAGATACACAAATTATCAAACTGCAAAAGTTCAATGAAAAATAATCAGAATAACTACTGCAACTAGAAAGACAGAACAGAGCTCAGGACAGCATATGTGGTATTTCCAATTACTTGTCGTGCTCTACTTTTGCCAAAAAAAATGAAACTAATAAACACTTCTTAACTAAAAAGAAGAGATTAAATCTTAGCATGCAAGCAAGTAGCTCATAGACTGAAAACTTATTAAATTCATCATCATGCGAAACCAATTTAACCAATCAAAAAAATCGAATTCGAAAGGACATGTAATTATTATCAATGCAATATCATGGTACTTACAGAGACATTAGTGTCCTTTCGAACTGAATGAAACTCAATAGTAAAATTTGAACCACCACTCAACAACTGGTCAAAGAATTGCTCTACTGCGCTTGGGAAAACACACTGAAGTAAATTAATACACAGAATATTAGCACAAAACAGAAAAAAATAAATACTCAATGATAGTGCAACAAAAGTAATACATACACTGTGTATACCAACTATAGCTGCTTCTTTAATGAAAGGAGACTTCACAGTCTTTGGCATTGTTTCTTGAGGAACACTAGCCTGGCTTTTATTGCCTCTAACAGAGCTGATATGTGCAAGAAATGCAGACTGTTCCCTCTCCTGTATATAACAATAAAAATAGATCAATCAGAGGAGTTCAATCAAAGACAAATGTAAAATGTCAAGCTCAGGGACTTGCAAGCTGACTAACCTAATTCAAGGGGAGGAATCAGGAGTAATATGTCATATAGTTCATAGGAGTACCAACATGAATTCCATTATTCATAAGAACTAAACTAATAGTATTTCTCTCTTTTAAAAAAAGTGTTAAGGCAATTGGTGATCTAACAAGGTATTAGAGCTCTTATTATCAGAGATCTTGGATTCAAATCTTGTCATCCCCATTATCCCTGCCGTTGTACACTTTTGTTCTGCGTGGTTTTGTACAACTGATTCAAGTCTGTTTGTCTCTCAGAGGGGAAGATTCTGCATGTGCGAGATAAGGTTGCACACGAGGAGGAGTGTAAGCTTGATTTATATAATAAATTGTTGGATCTATTTTCTATCAACTTAAGCTTTTGGAATAATTAGTAATCTCGCCTAACAAATATTAAGCTTGATGTACACAATGTTTGTTATGATGTTTGTACTATCACATTCCATCCCCAATATCAAAGTTCTTGCTCAAACATTAAACAAAAATAGACAGAAAAGGCATCTTACAGCCAACAAAAGGTTAAGCAAGAATGGTTCATCACTTCTCAATATGCTTTGAGACAAATAATCCCAAACAATCCAAATTATGCTTGTGGAAACCGTCTTGTATCTTAAATACATAAACAGGTTCAGAAAATGAGTGAAAAAAATGCTAGAGAATGTAGAAAATGGATCACAAAGCATAAGAAGCAGACCTTATCAGCTTCTACTATTCCACGAAAATTCTTCAAACCATGCTGTAATGCTCTCACCACATGATTTCTGTTCCAAAATGAAGCAAATCTGTATCTGACTCTACCTGAAAATAGGCAGGCATAATTCATCATTATATTTTAACAATTATCTTTTTCTTTTGTTATGCAGGAACAAAAGTAGGACTCCTACAATTTAAGCTACCTATTAAAGATCTTACTTTAATGCTGAAACAATTACTTCATCTTCAAAAAATGACAAAATAATTGGAAATAAGTACTGGTAAAACTCAAACTGCAGACAGAAATTTCTAGAACCACCAGTTACTGCTTGGTTTATATCATCAACATCCATAGTCCATACTAGTAATGCACAACATGATATCCAGTAATAAAGTTTTCTGAGAACAGAAATATTTATCTCATCAAGAAAATCTTTACAAAGAAAATTGAACCACACTTAAGAAAGTCATAATCTATTAATCTCTAAAGTCTGTGCAGGGGCCAAGTCCTTCAAGCACTCATTGAAAGGACTTTAGTATTCTTGCTACTTGAAAAAGAAGAGTGGGTTAAATATGATAATAACTCATGTTGTTTGGTAGAAAATGAAGGAAAAGGTGGCGCTGATGGGAGAGTTGTCTTAATCCTTGAAAGGTAGAGTAAGGAAGATTTAGATAGTACACCATCTCTGATGTAGGTAAACCAAACGAAGCTTGCAGATAAAATTTTTAAATCCAAACTTTCAAGAGAGAAAGCTGTTGTTTAAAAGTCATCTAGTAAGCTTGCTAATTCATAGGTGGTAAAGGAGTTCATAGTCTTCTTTTTTTGGGATGTGCTGCTCTATTGTGCCGATTTCTCTTGGGTTGTGAGATCTAATTTTTGTTTTTTGTATTTTGTTGGCCCGGTCTCTTGGGCTCGTTAGAGGCTATGTTTGGGATTGTATAGAGATTCATTGTGTATTCTCCCTTTTTTGGTAATAAAATCTTTCTTTCCAAAAACAATTCTCTAAAACAAGCACAACCTACTGTTGATCCTCAGAGACGACGGTGAATGTGGCCAAATTTTGTGAACAAATCATTATTTTGGGCTATAGTAGATTGAAAGATCTCCCCTCTGAACCAAAACAGATTAAATCATTCCAACCTAGGTTAGGACTGTTCTGTGTTGTCCTCGTAGTGCTATATTGTTAGTGCGCCCTTTGGATTGTGGGTAGAGGCGTAGAGCTTCATTGTATGGTCTTCCTTTTTTGATAATAAAAACTTTCTTACTCCCAAAAAATCACTGTCACAAACAGAGCAGTACCCATTGTTGATCCTCAGAGCCTATGTAAAATGCTGGTAATTATTGTGAACATATGATTATTTTGGGCTAATTAAGATTGTCTTCAAAGCTAGTCGTCAAAATATTAATTAAAATACTTATAAACACTCAATTTGTGGTAAATAAGTTTAGAATATGCTTATCAATGAGTTTATGTCATTTGCCAGTGCTTGAAAATAAATCACGAGTGCAGTTACTAATTACCGTTACAAACTGATTGATTCTTCCAACACCCGTTACACGCGACCGCAACCGTTACTCTGGCCGATACTGCGGTTTAAAACCATGGGTGTGACATAGTGCTCACCTTGTCCCCCACTTCGACTTGTTGGGGAAACCATGACTGAGTGTTTTTTCTTACCGCCTCCCCGTTGGAGATTTCAAAATATTTTCTTCACATAATCTACAAAGGACGTTTTGCCATCTGACTTGCCGATATATAATGTAAATGTAAGAACAAAGATTTTGAATAAGGAAAGTAAATGCGTAAAACGTTGCAGTGAATTCAACCGAATAGGAAAGGTTATTTGAGAAGAGAAAACATCGTTAGTGCTACTTAGCCAAAGTGGATGAAATAACACTGGAATGGTAAAGTCAGTCACCAGTGTAATCTTGGAGTTAAACAGTTTTCTGATTGATCAGTAGAATAATAATATTCTTCTCTGCTCTCTTGAGCATAGTGCCCATTAAATCGCATTTAAAGCACATCAAATCTAGCCGAGGTGTCTTATAAGAGTTCGGCCAGTCCGGCTGAACAATAACACGTCAACATCCACTTAACTGGTGATAATGGAATGCTCAAATCTAACTGCGGAACTAACACACTTAATTACCAAGGTCTTTGCATTATAGTTGAACTCAATTGCTTTGTGGTCGTACTGAATTGTCACATGGCTAATACCACGATTTTGGTCCCTTTAGTGTTCAAATTACTACAGAATGTAAAACGCTTGAGAAGAGACAAATGTGTAAGCTAGTCAATTTGTGTGGCCAAACGATCTAGAGCTAAAAGAGACTACTAGTAGTGGGGCAGAAATCCTACGAAGTTGGTCAACCATACTCCTCAAGTACAAGGTGCCACAAAGCACGCCAAGTGACATTATCTATACTTGGAGAATATCAAAATGCCTTCTTGTGGAAATATCTCACTTTGTAAGATTGGTTAAGGTGCAAATCCACTAATGAATGAGTGCCTTGAAAAACCCTTAACTCTAGTCAATAAGTCACATATTCTCAAAGGAACAGTGTGAGGGCCATAAAGTTGCTAAGGCACACGGCTCCAGCAAGTGCAAGGGGTGTCCTGCTCCAGACCTAGGTTGGTATGAAGTATCATTCTTCCTTTGTGATACAATATTGGCAATGATCGAAATATAATCTTGATGGATCATTTCAGCCCGCTTAAAAACAGAAACATTTTGGACACATGATAAAAACATGAAATAAAGAATGTTTTTATGAGTTTTTAATGCAAACAAATCAACAATTGAACAAATTTAAGGACTACATACCCCTTTTAGAGAATAATGCTACAATAAACTTTACTAGAATTGCATTAATGTTAATACCGAACATTTAGAAGTCAAAATAATTTCAATAATTTCATTACTTCATAAATCATGTAGGGACTAAAAGGAAACAAACATAAGAAAATGAAAAATTCTAGCAATTGTAGGGAAATTGTAGGGACTAAAAGAAAAAAATATTGTAACAACCTTTTCAAAAAGAGTACTTTGCAGTAACAATGAAAGAGAATCAGTAGTTTAGTCAAGCTTATTTATCTTCTTCTCGCTATCTATTATGTTCTCTATGCTAATTTCTCGGATTCTCTCACATTCTAATCTCTCCCTCTCCCCCTCCCTCCCTCTCTTTCTCAACAAATGCAGACAATTAGAAAAAAACCATGTAAGATATTTGTTAAGTAACCAATTGTCCCAAAAGCTTAAGCTATTAGGAAATGGGCCCAACAATTTATATCAAGATATCTAACACTCTCCTTCACGTGCGACCCTGTCTCGCACGTCGAGAGTCAAACAAACTGAACAGGTGCACCAACACATAGAGTGCACAATAACAAATATAATAGGAAAACACATCACAAGACTTACCCAAGACCTGAACCCAAGACCTCGTGGTACCAAAGCTCTAATATCGTGTTAAGTAACCAATTATCCCAAAAACTTAAACTATTATGAAATGGGTCCAACAATGTATATCAAGCTATCCAATAATATTTCTAAAAAGTGTCCAAGCAACACATTATTTTGGTATGATGCATTGTGTCTTGGTGTGTTTCAGTCCTGTTTCATAATGTTTCAGTGTTCGGTGGAAAGAAAATGAAATTTTGATATTCCATTAATAATTCGTTTCGTATTACTAGAAAACGACTGATGTTTCAGCCATTTCGATGAAAACGAAATGAAATTTCATTCCTTGTGTTAGAAACAAATAGAGGAATAGGACTGACAAGTTAGGGCGGAGATTAGCATGTCCAATCTATGGGGTATCTGGGTACATCTTTGCAATTTGGAGAACAGCTTGCTTAAGTGGAGATTTATTTGGCTAAGTCAAGGTAGAAGCGGCTAGGAGGTGTCTTGGGTGGGATCACCAAGACAAATGGTGATAATTAACAATTCCATGTCTCACCTCTCGAGGCTGACATGTAACACATGGACTTTGAAACCATCAAGATCATAAAATGGATGTGACAAAACTATATAGGAGAGCTGAACACATGAACCCACATTCTGAAGCTACCATAAATCCATTTGTTGGTTCCATAAAAGGTAATTGATATCACTAACGAATGTTCCTGTTCCTCCATGCACATCAAGACATAATATCATTTTAGGTTTTGAGTTTGACTAATACACTACTCTCGCATCAAGTCTAACACAAGAAAACTTCTACCCTATATTCAAATCCATTTCAAGATCAGGATACGGTCAACAAATGCTTATGAGGTACTCGAAATATGTTTGCCTCACATCCAAAGTGTATGTAAGTAAGAACCTTTAACAGTTCTACATTTAACACTAACCATCAGGACTTGCCAACGGAGGCACACCACGCCCTCCTGAACCCATGCAAAGAATAATAGTAATGGCTGGATTAATAAGCGCATGCTGGCTCCTCTTTATCTGTATAAATAACCAAAAGTGCAGCTTCAGAACCTAGTAGGTATCAAAGCCATTTGGTTCAGACCACGACATAATGAGAAAGTAATCGCAATAAACATGGGAGAAGTCATGCACCTCATCAATATCTCCAAAAGGAATAACCACCTGTCAAATGCAAACATAATGCAGACAACATGAGGACTGCCTACAGAAGTTTTCAATCGTAGCATGGTATAAAATGTCATGCACCATACAAGCAGTCAACATATGACAAACAAAATCATGATTTAATCTAATGGTACAGAAGCCAGAAATATATTACTTTCTAATTTTCCTTAGCAAATAAATAACCAAATTTTTCATCCTGTTCATAAAAAGATGAAGGTACAGTGCAAAATGAGGGCCTTCAGTCAAAATTCAATGAGAAGACTCCATAAGATGCCATAAATAGAAGAAACAAAATCCAAAATCTTAACAGTACTGGTATGATACAATTAATAAAGGCAATATAAGATAAAGCAACACCCAAGAGAACAGGATAATAGTTCTGAGAAAATATATTGCTGCCTAAGCAACAGAACATATGACCATAGAAAGAGCCAAATGGCGGAAAAGAATATATATAGCAAATTATAAGATGCAAAAGCAAGAGATATAGTTGAATTTATATGAAGGGATCATGAACAGGGATCATGAACAAACAATAAACAACATCTTGATCTGCCAACATTTTACATGTTCTCCCAAAAAGGAGCCTAACTCAGAAGCTCATAAGAATATCATGTTCTGAACTTAAAAGGAAAGGGCACTAGAAGATGTGCAGGTATATGGGAAAGCAGAAGGTGTTGCACAACAGTTTTAACATACATGGAAAATTGTGATCAACCATCTAGATTTCGCCTTCACTAGAACAGAAAAATCTTATCAAAATTGAAATAACACTAATTGGGAACATACTGTAGTCCATTGATGAAGCTCAGCTGCATAACGTTTCCATAAATACAGGCTCATGATAACCAAAACTTTAGGATACTATCGGAGCTACAACTGTGAAAACCAATTACATCTAAAATAAAAAAATATGCCTTATCTTTAACACATGTTCACAAACCAAAAGCCAAAAAACATTTGTACACCCACAGCACTTCATAAAGAGCAAAATAACTGAATCTAACACTGTATTTACTTACTGACAACCACACACTACGGGGATACAAACTAATATTACTACCAACAGTACAACAATCTTGAAATTGTATTATCCAAGAAACTCAATATGCAGGAAAGTTTACTTGAAAATAAATGTGACTAGGATAACTCTCACACAAAGATGTGACTAGGATAACTCTCACACAAGAGACCATCTAATCGTAGGCAGTTTCCCTAGTCAAAAACACAAACACGGTTCACCAATGAAGGAACAGGATTATAAACCTAAAAAATGCATAAATATTTTACATATAAAAACAAAGTTTCAACATTTTCAAATTTGCACAACATGAATTATGATAGTTTAGAATCTCATATTGCTACTATTGTAGAGTTTGGTGGCACTTCTAAGTAGATTTTGGACTCTCATGCATATTCTTTTTGAACTAGAGCAAAGTTTCACTAGTTTTTGAGTTGTATACCCAGATATTCACAACCACATAGTCTGGTAGGCTCTTATCTGAGTACTACAATAAGCTTATGAGTTTGTGAGATCAGTTATTACAATATCGTCCATTCATTGTTGATTTGTAATAACAAAAGCATTATTTAGAGGATTTTATGATTGCATCGTTACAATCTGTTTGGATTTAGATCTTCGTCGTTTCAAGGATCAAATTCTTATTAGTGAGACCTTACCTACTGCAGCTGATGTAGATTCTCAATTGTTGCATTCATCCGTTGCATTTAGCCTTGGGGAAATTGTTGGTACATCCAGCCATTCTCCTTCTCCAGAGTCCTCTGCTTTAGTTTCCGGTAGTAGTGGTTGTAGTAATTTTCATGGCAACAAACATGGTAACCATGGAGGCCGTGATTTTCGTGGTGGCTCTTGAGGTGGTGGTTGTACTAGTGGCCTTGGTTATAGAAAATGTACTCGCTTGTTCTTCCCTTGTTTCATCTACCTTGAATGTTACGATTTTCCCTCTTCAGCTGCATTTTCAATTAGTCTATACATATATGGCCAAGCTTAAATTGGTTATTCCTAGTTTGAATCTTATCTCAAGTTTTGAGTGTGAACTTGTCAATTAGGAAAACATCATCATAGTTCTTTTCACAATATTAGTTGAAATCGTCAATTTGATTCTTGTGATGTAGTCCAATGGATATTATTATTTTGTTATCATTGTTAAAGATTACACTCACATAACTAGGTTATTTTTGTTGAACATAGATTTGAATTGCCTTATGTTCTTTCTAAGTTCTATAATGAATGTTTTACCCAGTTTGGCAAGCGCATTAAGGTTATTCAATCAAATAAATGTTTTAGAATATATGTAGTCTGATGTTGATTCTTTTTGTATTAAGCATGGCATAATTCATCAAACCAATGGAGATCTTAAATCTCCAATATGCTTCCAAATCTACGAATGTATTGCCTTCTTGAGAACTCCAAGTGTCTTCTATTCTTTATTCTCTAAAATTCTTCTCGGTATGCCACTTCTTGACTCTTCTTTTTTAACATCATCCCACAATCAGATACTTTAAATAAAATGAAGAATAATCCTCGTTCCCTCGCAATTCAAAAAACATTAACTTCACACACCAAAAATACATATTTGGTGATTCTTCCATGACTACCATGCGGCAAAAATCAATCAATACTACTACGATTGTAATTTCTACGATGTTGGAACAAATAGTTAGTGAACAAAGATTAAAAAGGGAAATATGGGAATTACGTCAATTTATTTATTAGCTTTTTCTTGTTGCTAATTTTTCCCCCCTTTTCCTCCTTTTTTTAGACTGTAATGGTTTTTGTTGTTCTTTTTTTAATAACTAGAACAAGGGTTGTACGTTGGTTTTTAGGCTAGCATAGGTTTGGACGGGCTGGATGGTGGATTTGGTTCCCATTTAGGGTCTATTTGATTGTTTGGAGATAAATGGTTGGATATAGTTTACGTTTGGATATACAAGTAGATGTAAAATACTTTAAATATAACTTCGGATATATATTACTTGGGAATGTCATATACTGTGTTTGTTTATGACCGAACATACCTGAATATTGACAAATGGATGCAAAGATTATATACTTAATTTTCATATTCGCCCTCATTTAACCTAGTGTATACATTTATATTTTCTTATATGCATATTAATAATAAATAACTTTACAAAAATATCTAGTACCAAAGTCAATGTAAATCAGTGGAGAGAATGTTTTAATTAGTATCAGCTCATCATAAAGAATGAAATTATTGAGAGGAAGAGAACAAATGAAAAACAATTGCAAAAAAACAAACAAACACTTAAGAAGAAGAAACCAAAGGAAGTAAAAAAATTAAAAATTAAAAATCATAAAGCACATGTTTAAGGGTAGTTATAGAATTTTTATCATCGAGGATATATAATAACCCCCTTTCTTAGGTAAACTATATCCAAGGATATAGCACCCAAATGGATATTACATCTAATACAAATTATTGTCCCAAACATGGGATATGCCAACAATATTGGATATTATATCCAATCCCTCTTCCATCTCCCCCCCCCAACAAACAAGCCCTTAGGGTTAAGAAATCAGGTATTTTGGGTCGGGTCTAAACTTGGATCAAACTTGAGATTGCGGGTCAAATGTGTGAGTTAGGTTGGGTGTGTGGTGGGGTCTAAAGGAATGGTGGTCTTTCAAATTAGGTATGTTATGATTGTCGGCCCGGATCAACATCATATTGCCTTCGATTGCAACGCGATATGGAGAGAGACATATAGAGTTCGAGAGGCAAGAAAAAGATCAAGGTTCGGAAAGTACCAACCTCAGCGAAGATGTGTCACGCCCTAGATTTTTGAGACCTAATACCAGCAACGCGAGATCAGAATAGCAAAGGTTCGAGACCAAGGTTCTCCATTCAGGAAAATAATGAAAGATGGTCCAATGGTGTTTGCAATCGAATTTTCAACAAAATTAGATCCAAGTCGATCGAGAGAAGTTGGACCGATGAAAATCAAAGGGTCAAAGAAGTCGTAAGCCATTCGAATGCCGGTAAATGTCATCTGGATGCCAGCCACAACCGAACACAATTTCACAATCAAGGCAAAAATTGAATTATTCACATTTTCATCAAAATTCCATGCATTTTAAATTAAACAAAATCCTAAGTTGCCAATACATGGAAAATCATGATTCAAAACCCGCCTCATGAAAGAAAGCATTTTAAATCATAAGAGCCCATTTTTTTCTTAAAAAAAGGTATAATTTGGTGAAAAATCCCTCAACAACTTTTCATCCGTGAATAAGTACATTCCCAAAAATTTCAATGGATAAAGTCCCCCAATCTTAAAATTTCCTATACCAAGTCCAGATCTCTCACTTTATTTTTTTTTTTTTTGGATTAATTTGTGCCTCTACCACACGAATACTTTCCCAAGGCCGTCGACTCACACTCGTGTAATGCTTCTCCTTCGACAGCACCTTCCTCACCTCCTCCATCACTAATAATACAATTGAAAAAGAATTTTTCTAGAAGCCAAGACAGTCCTCAAACCAGTGAAGGAGAGTGGAGGAAAACAATCCAATGGTGGCGATGATTGAAGACATTATTAAAGCAAATGCGAGATTGTGTAATCTTCAAATCAATAAAGAGAGAGATGGAAAGGACGGGTGCGTTGGCATACATGTTTCTCTTTGTATTGCTTCTCATACAAATGACAATTGAAGTGCAGGAAAATCAGGTCTCTCTCTCTCCACATGTATACATATATATAGGCACTGGTTCGGGTGTTTCAATGGTTGTGGGTGGTAGAGTTCAAGTGGAAAGGATATTTAGTAATGGATGGTGTTTGATGGTGGTAGCAATGGTAGTACAACTATGTGGTGGTGTTTTAGAAAGAGGAGCCACAAAAATAAAAAATGTTGTGAAATTCCATGTACAGTGAAATTTATATGTCAGTGAGTTTTGATGAATTATGTTCATTTTGTTTTTTTTTTCATTTCAAGCAATTTTTTGAGGTTTACACATTGGTTGTACTAATTTTGCAAAAGATCACTGTTATGGTTATTGAATTTGAAAAAAACAACTACGTAAAATGGACTTGTAGAATAACAATTAGGATATTTTAAAATTTGTAAGCATAAATTAAATAGCTGGATAGTTTGGCCATAGACCATCTTACTCACTTGCTAGGTGAACTGGGACTTATTGAGAAAAACTTTATGGTTGGACTACTTTCATTGAGATCTTGTATTGAGGGACCTCTAACCCAAAGCCCTAAACAAAATAGGGCATTATGGATTTTCGTATAGGAACTAACACCCTATCATGCTAACACCAATATCTAGTAAGATAATCAAAATCCCTAGGGATGCGGGGA
>JAUMHN010419631.1:0-13409 GCA_032360265.1 Heliamphora ciliata
CATTTTGAGTTCTGAGAACTATGGCTCTTTTATGTTGACACAAAACTTGTTTGTATTGATACTAAGTTTTGATACTTAAAGATCAACTTCATGAAACTGTTAGGGTGTCAAACCATTTGTTCAATAGGTGTTGACACACTTGATATGTTTCAAGTATACTTTGCTTAAAAAATATTTGACTTATTTTTCAATTGAGTTCAACACAAAATATTCTCAATTAAGAATATATATAAGTGTTTTAATTCTTTTGAGAGATAAGTCATTTCTTTTGGCTAAGGTGTCAACTATATTGTTCAAAATGTGTTAATACTTTCATTTTGAAAATATAAAATATTATCATTTTAAATCTATTTATTCTTAAAAAATAAATTATGAAAATCATCAAGATCAAAATAAAAAGTCCTTGGGCTAACAGTTCTGTTTCTTGCTAAACCAAGAGATTAGTGAGTGTCTTAAGAATTGACAAGTTCTACTTGTACTTTTTTTATCTACCTTACATCCGGCAAAATCAGTATCTGAATAGCCAAATAACTCAACAGTTATTCTTCTATGATAGAATAATCCTAGATTTTGTATACCTAAGAGGTATCGAAAGATGCGCTTAATAATGGTCACATGTGATTCTTTAGGATTAGATAAAAATCTAGCACATATGCAAACACTAAGCATGATATCCGGTCTGCTAGGAGTAAGGTAAAGTAGAGATCCAATCATACTTTTATAACGCTTTTCATCTACTGCTATGCCATTTTCATCCATGTCAAGTTTTGTTGTAGAACACATTGGAGTTTCCATGAGTTTTGCTTTTATCATGTCAAATCTCTTCAATGTGTCCTTCGTTTATTTAACTTGATTGATGTAGATTCCTTTTTGAGTTTGCTTGATTTGGAGTCCAAGAAAGTAGTTGAGCTCACCCATCATGCTCATCTCGAATTCTCACTACATACACTTAGTAAAGTCTTTATAAAGAGATTTGTTAGTTGAACAAAAAATAATGTCATCTACATAAATTTGAACAACAAGCATATCATTTTCTTGAGACTTTATAAAAAAGAGTGGTATCTATTTTTTTCTCTTGAAAACTTATTTTCAATCAAGAATTTGCTTAGCCTTTCATAACATACATTAGGTGCTTGCTTTAAACCATAAAGAGTCTTGGTAAGTTTGTAAACACGGTTTAAAAAATTTGAATTTTCAAAGTCAGAAGGTTGTTTCACAAAAATTTCTTTCGAGATAAAATCATTTGAAAATGCACTTTTGACATCCATTTGATAGAGATTGAAGTTTTTAAAATATGAAAAAGCAAGTAACATCTTAATGGCTTCAAGTCTAGCCACATGAGCAAAAGTCTCATCAAAATCGATACCTTTTTTTTATTGTATTTTGGGCTACCAATCGAGTTTTGTTTCTAAGAACTACTCTATTCTCATCCATTTTATTTCTAAAAACCTATTTTGTACCGATGATGGAATGTTCCTTAGGTCTTGGAACTAAAGTCCAAACTTTATTTTTTTTCAAATTAATTAGGCCATTCTTGCATAGCTAAGGTCCAAAACTCATCGGTTTTGGCTTCCTCAAAATATTTTGGTTTAGTCTGGGAAATGAATACTAAATTACCATAAACATTATGTAGAGAGGATCGAGTTTTGATACATTGAGATGGATCACCAATGATAAGATCTTTTGGGTGACCATGAGTATACCTCCACTCCTTAGGTAGATCTGAATTTTCTAGATTTGAAGATTCAGCAACCTGTTAGACTGTATTTTGTTGAGGATTTAAAGTTTTCTCTTGATTTGGCTCTTTCTTTTCTTTGATGAAGATATCTTTAACACCTTTTTCTATGTCTAACAAGTTATCTTCACAAAATTTCTTTGAAAAACCAATGTTAGTTTCATTAAAAACAACACGTATAGATTTTTTAACAACTAGGGTCTTTTTGTTGAAAACTCTATACACTTTGCTAGATATAGAATATCCTAAGAAAATACCTTCATCAGATTTTGCGTCGAACTTACCCAAAAGTTCTTCGTTATTGTTTAAAACAAAATATTTGCACCCAAAGGCGTGAAAATAATTGATGTTAGGTTTTTTTCCGTTTCCTACTTCATATGGGGTTTTCTTGAGAAAAACTCATATCATAGCTCTGTTTATGATAAAAACAAGCGGTGTTAACAGTCTCAGTCCAAAAGTATCTTAGTTGATTGTTTAACAGAGTATGGTTCTAGCCATTTCTTTCAATGTCCTATTTTTTATCTCAATAACTCCATTTTGTTGAGGGGTTCTAGAAGCAGAGAAGTTATGGTTAATTTCGTTTTCATCACAAAATTTTTTAAAATTTTTATTTTCAAATTCTCTACCATAATCACTTTAGATACTTGTGATTTAAAAACTTTTTTTATTTTGAACTCTCCGAGACAGTTTTGCAAAAGAGGCAAAGGTTTCATCCTTATGAGCTAGGGAGAGCATTCAAGTGTATCTAGAGAACTCATTAACAATAACAAAGACATATCTCTTGCTTTCAAGGCTTAAAGTCCTTGTTAGACTAAATAAGTACATGTACAATAGTTGTAGGGGCCTAGAAGTTAAAATCTCATTTTTAGAATAAAAATAGCTAATAGCTTTTAACTTGTTTGCCTTGTTGACATGTATCACACACTTTGTCTTTTTCAAATTTGATTTAGGGTAACCCAATCACTAATTTATTTTTCAAAAGTTTAGAAATCAAGTTCATGTATGCATGTCCAAGCCTTCTATACCACAACCAACTATTATCACTCAAGGCGGTTAAGCACTTGGTGTCATTCTTAGAAAGATCATTGAGAGTAAATGTATAAATATTTTCATGTCTTTGACCTTCAAAGATAATTTTGTTATTGGTTGAGTCTTCAATAACACACTTAGCATGATTAAACACAATCTTATAGCTTTTGTCATAAAGTTGGCTTATGCTAAGAAGGTTATGTTTTAAACTATCAATAAGCAAAACATTTTCAATAGAAGGGGAATAAATTTTACCGATACAACCAATTCTTATGATTTTTCTTTTCCTATTGTCTCCAAAAATAACAAATCTATCATCTTTTAGTTTAAGAGATGCAAACATCGATTGGTCACCTGCCATGTGTCTTATACAAGTACTATCAAGATACCACATCCCTTCCTTGAATGAGGATTTGAGACACACCTGCAAGGAGAATCAAGTTTTGATTTTTGGTACCCAAATTTTCTTAGGTCATTTGGTGTTAGTTTCTTGAGAATGTATTCCTTCAGAAACCCAAACCTTCTTGATAGAATTATTTGAAAGATTTCTATGTGGACAGTGTGTGACAGTATGTACATGTTCATAACAATAAAAACATGTATCATTTTTATGATTTGAAGATGCCTTGATAAAAATGATGCTTAAGAACTTTTGTTTATTCTTTGGCTTATACCCAGTTTCGACTTTGTCGAAAACACATTTTTGCATGCCAAGAAATTTTTCTTAAGTTGTTCTTTCCTTGAGTGAACTTATAAACAGTTTTAGTAAGGTCTTCAACCTTTTCACTCAAAACTTTGTTTTTATCTTTCAAAACAGAGACTTGTTTTGATAAAGTAAGTTTTTCATTTTTCAAGATTTCAATCTCACTTGAGGAGGAAAGAACTAACTTTTTCAAAATAGAGTTCTTTGCACTCATTTTTTTTAACTCATCGTGCAAATTTTTAAATGCACTTTGCAATTCATCTAAGAAAAAAGGGTCAAGAGTTACCTCATCATCTTCTCTAGCCATGAGGCATAGATTTGCTACTTCGTTTTCTTCCTTTTCATCCTCAGAACTGTTGTCATCACTCTCACCCCATGCAGCTATCATGATTTTTTTGAAACCCTTTTTGAATTGCTTTTTGAGTTAAGGGCATTCTGCCTTGACGTGTCCAGGTTTTTTGCATTCATAGCAAAGTATTTCATCCTTCTTGTGATCTATTTTGAGTCTACTAGAATCACCTTTAAACTTGCCAGGCTCGCCTTTGTTTCCTTCCTTCTTGAAGAATCTTCTTCCTCCTTGATTCTTATTTCTAAAAAACCTCTTGAATTTCTTTGTGATGAAGGCCATGTCTTCATTCTCATCACTTGAGGAGTCTTTCTCAGATTCTTCGTCATGAGTTGAGGACTTGAAGGCGATGCCTTTCTTCTTTTTGTTGTCATCCTCGTTGTCTATCTTTATGTTCATCTCAGGAGTCATGAGAGAACCAAGGAGTTCTTCTAGGCTGAGTGTGTTGAGGTCTTTGGCTTCTTAGATGGCCGTGACCTTAGCTTCCCAACTCTTAGGTATGCACCTAAGAGTTTTTCTCACCAATTTTGTATTTGTATAAATCTTGCCAAAAGATTTTAGCTCATTAATAATGTCAGTGAAGCGAGTAAACATATCAGATATAATTTCATTATGCTTCATTTTAAATAACTCATAGTTATGCACAAGCAGACTTATTTTGGACTCCTTCACTTGGTTGGTACCCTCATGGGTAACTTCAAATCTATCCCATATTTCTTTTGCGATTTCACATGTTGAGATCCTATTAAACTCATTTGGGTCAAGTGAGCAATATAAGAGATTCATTGTCTTAACATTTTTTTGTACCTCTCTAATGTCGGTTTCAGTCCATTCAGCCTTAGGTTTAGGGACGGAAGCCCCTTCAACGATTTTAGTTGATCTTTTGGGTCCATTAATAATAACCTGCCAAATGTCATAGTCTACGGTTTGAATATAGATTCTTAATCTAACCTTCCAATAATTATAATTTATTCCATTGAACAAAAGAGGTATATTGGTCGATAGACCTTCGGATTAGATAGGTTCAATGCTAGAGGTTGCTATAAAAACTCTTAGACTGTTAAGTCAAACACAAGAGCTCAAGTTCTTATACCAATTGTTAGTTCTAGACAACCCAAGAAGGGGAGTGAATTGGGTCTTAAAATTTAAAAATAATTTTTGAAACCTTTTCGAAACCTTTTAATATAGCAAGCAAAATATAGCAAAATAATCAAAAATTAAAACAATGCAGATATTAAAGAGGTTAGGGATAGAAAGATTGAACCGGACACCGAGAACTTATAGTGATTCGACTTCTTTAAAGCCTACATACACTCCATAAGTTTTTTCTTAAAAAATTTCACTATGTAGAATGCTTCACGGGAGCATTCCAAGCCTTTACAACTTCAAGATTTTGCTTGAGCTACCGAATGTTTACGGACACAATCAAAAGCCTATATCAGCTTTAAAAAGATCCTATGAAGATAATTTTTTATTTTTTTGAAATCTCTCTTGAACTCTTCTTTGATGAGATTTTCTCACTCACACAAAAGATAAAGGGTGACTCACCCTTGAATACAATAAATGAAGTAATTAAAGAGAAACATTCACTCTCTTACAGAAATTGATTTACAATAAATGAGAAAGTGAAAACAGATGAGGAACAAGAGCTGAAGTTCAGCAAAAAGATGAGAGCTTGAGGATTTTGAGATTGATTCAAGCAATAGAACAGTGATTGTAAGTTTTCAATGTGATTAAATACTGAGAAGTTACTTTTTATATAAGCTCTTTTGCATTCATAACCGTTGGAGGTAGGTGGAGACATTAAATGCTAAAAATCCAAGCGTTGAAGTCTGCCGCAAATTTAAATTTGCGTCGCAGGTGTCGACACAAAATGTCTAGGGTAGAGATTTTCAAGTGATTGGGTCAACACAAATCTTCTGCGGTGTCGACACAAATTCTGCAATCTTCCTCGTCAACACCATGGTGTCGACACAAGTGGATTTTGTGTCGACTCATTTGAACTTCAGCATTCAGGATAAGACCATTTGTGTCTGCACAAATCTTCTTGGTGTCGACGTTAAACTTCTGTAGGAACCTTCGGTATATTTGTGTCGACTCATGTGGACATTAGTGTCGACACTAAATTTCTTCAGATGGGTTCGGGACTTTTGTGTCGACTCATCTTCAATTTTGTGTCGACACCTAAAATCTGCGGGTGACTTCAATTCTTTTGTGTCGACAATTTTGGCATTTGCGTCGACTCAAAATTTCAGATACCAAAAGTGAAAAACACTTTTGTGTTGATACAAAATCAATTTATATCGACTCATTTTGAGTCCTGGGAGTTTCGGCTCTTTTATGTTGACACAAAATTTATTTGTGTCGACACAAATTCTTAATACCTGAAAGCAACTTCATTAAACAGGTAGGGTGTCAACCCATTTGTTCAAAGGTGTTAACACACTTGATATATTTCAAGTATTCTTTACCTTTAAAGTGCTTGACTTAATTTTCAATGAGGACAACACAGAATATTCTTTTTCAATAATACTTAAATGTTTTAATCCTTTTGAGAGATACGTCGTTTTTTTTGGTTAAAGGTGTCAACTCATTTGTTCAAGATGTGTTAATACTTTCTTTTTAAAAAATATAAATATTATCCTTTTAAAGCAATTTATTCTTAAAAAATAAATTCATAAAAATTATCAAAATCATTATAAAAAGCCCTTGGGCTAACAAAACAAATTCCAATCAAACAATTATACCTCGTGAGAGGGAGTGTAGTTGCTAACGGTTGTCGGTGATCGCAGCCTCCGCCATGAGAGGGAGTGTCGCCGGTTATGATCGTCGCCGATCGCAGCCTCCGCCGTAAGGAGTGTCACTAGGGGTCTAAAAATGGCCCGAGGCTCGACGGGGACCCGAAGCCTACCACAGTGCAAGCCCGGCCCAGCCCGTACTGTTCATAGGCCGAGCCTAGGCTGCACCCCCAAGCCTGTGGGCTGGGCCGGGCCAACCCGAGGCCCGCCCGCCCGAATGCCCGGCGCTAGGCCCGCCCACGAGCCCGGGTCTAGACTAGCCGTTGGGCCTGGCTCTCTCCTCCCCCAACGGTCAGATTTTGAAAACAGACGGTCCTGATGAATTCTTGTTGAAAATCAACGGTGATGATTTTTTAACCGTTGGGCCCGGCCAACGGCTTGTTTGTTTTTTTTTTTTTAAATACAAATTTTTTCCCAAAAAATAGGGATGCCCATTTTCATTTTTTTTCATCCAAACATCTCTCTTCTCTCTAATTTTTCTCTCTAATTACTCGGTGATATTCGGGTTTGATGATATTTGGGTTCGATGCAATTGTTGGCGAATCAAGTAGTGAAGATCAAAAATTAAGATTAAGATCAAAACACAAATCGATCAAGATCAAGACTAAAGATCGAAATTTCTTAATTCGGTTTGCTTTATTTTTTATAATTTAATTTATTTGTTGCAATTTAATTTTCTTCAATTTAATTCAATTTTTTAAAATTCTAGTCTCTATTATCTAATTTATTAATTTGTTTCTTACAATTTAAATTCTAGCCTCTTAAAAAATTAAACTTTCTACAATTTAATTTATTTTTTGTAATATTTAATTAAACCTTGAATATATTTTTATTTAAATTCTAATTAATTTTATTAAATTTTATTTCATTTTTAATTTTTTTAAATTCTAGTCTCTATTCTCTAATTTATTAATTTATTTCTTGCAATTTAAATTCTAGTATCTAAAAAAATTAAATTTTCTACAATTTAATTTTTTTGTTGTAATATTTAACTAAATTTTGAATATATTTTTAAAATTCTAATTAATTTTTTTAAGTAGTTAAATTTTATTTCATTTTTAATTTTTTTAAAATCTAGTATCTATTTTTTAATTTATTAATTTATTTCTTGCAATTTAAATTCTAGTCTCTAAAATAATTAAACTTTCTACAATTTAATTTATTTGTTGTAATATTTAATTAAATCTTGAATATATTTTTTAAAATTCTATTTAATTTTTTTAAAAAAATTAAATTTTATTTCATTTTAAATTTTTTAAATTCTATTCTCTATTCTCTAATTTTTTTAAAAAAATTTATTAAGATTTTTATAATTTTTTTTATCGATTGATCCGAATATTTTTACCGTTGATGAAGAAAAAAATATTTTCACATTTTCACTTACTGATTCTAATTCCACTCTCCCTGCTCCTATTCCTAATTCACTCACTACTTCATCAACATCTGCACATGCATCTGCATCTGCATCTGCATCTGTTAGTTCGTTTAGCAAAAAAGTTTCAAATGTATGAGAATTTTTCGAAAAAAATAATGATAGCACCGTTATTGTTAAAACAAAATGTAAAATTTGTAATATACTAGTTTTGGGTCACACATCTAGTGGCACTAGCCACTTACGTCAACATGTTGATAGTCACCGAAAAAATTCACTTCTTAATATCAATTCACAGATGCAAATAGGTAGGGATAATCCTGGTAATATTATTAATTTTTCGTGGTAACAAATTCGCGCACAAAATTATGTTGTTGATTATATAATAAAACAAAAATAACCATTTTCAATGAGTGAACAACTAGCATTTAAAGAAATGATACAAACTAAATTTGTTCTGCAATTTCAACGTTTTTTTAGAAATACTATAAGAAATAGAGTTTTAAGTAGATTTGATGAAATTAAAATCGAGTTGATAGATTTATTTATAAATTTAAAAGAAAAAATTAGTTTAATTTCTGATTTATGAATTGCTAGAAATGTTCAAGAATTTTAATGTATTACAGCACATTTTATAAATAATGATTGAAATTTATGTAAAAAAAATTTTATTTAAAACTATAAAATTTTCCTATACCAGTCATTCTTTAAGTATAATGATTAAGTAAGAACTAGTTATATAGGGCATTGTAAATAAAATTTTTGCTATTACTTTAGATAATATTTCTTATAATAATGAATGTGTTAATTATTTAAAACGTCATTTACAGCTTTCATTATCTGATTTTTTATTTTCTGTTCGTTGTTCCGCACATATTTAAATTTAATTATGAAAGAAAGACTTAAATATTATAATGAATCTCTTGAAAGAGTTAAGTTAGTAATAAGATGTATAAATAGTAGTGTTAGGAGAGTTAATATATATAAAAAAATTTATCAACAAGAAAATGTAAAATATAAAAAATTACAACATAATATAAAAATTAGGTAGAACTCGACATATAATATGTTACAACTAACAATAAAACAAAGAAAAGCAATTGATTTATTTTTTGAAAATGAATATAGAAACTAATTTTTTTCCACCAATGCCTAGTGATTGTGATAATTTAAATGTATATAAAAAAAATTTATAAAATTTTTGATCAAGTAACAAAATTATTTTCTTTTATTTACACTCCTACTACTCCATTAGTTTTACTGCAATTAAAATAAATTATAACAATATTTGATGAATATTTAATCAATCTAAATTATTATTAAATAATATTTAGTATGAAAGATAAATTTAATAAATATCATAATGAAATAATACATATTTTTATAATAACTTGCATACTAGATCCTATGAGTAAAAATATTGATTTACAATATTTTTTAAAAAATATTTATGGTAATGCAAACCAACTTGACCCAATAAATGAAACATTTAAATATTTATATGATGAATATAAAACGCATATAATACCACAATCAATACAATCTGCATTTAGGACTTTATCATGAAGTCGTAGCGACGATTGGTCTATAATAAAAAATAGGCGACTTTCTGAAGATAATTTAGATTAAAATAATTTTGATGCTATAGAAAATTTTGATGCAATTAAAATAGGCGACGTCATTTTGATGCTATAAAAAATTTAGATGAAGATAATTTTGATATTTTAGATTATTAGAAACAGCACGACGTGTTGTGGCCAGTATTGGCCTCGATAGCTCGCGATATACTTTCCATTCCTGTCTCTACAGTTGCTTCGGAGTCGACTTTCAGTGCAGATGGACGGGTACTAAATGAGACCAGATCCAAACTCACTCCCGATATGGTCCAAGCTGTAACACCCCGCTCCCGCAAGGCGCCAATCCTACACAAATTGATAAGATCCCGCCGCAGACCGACAGCTCAAGAGATAGACAAGGAGTAAACTTAAACAACCATAAATATCTTAATATCAAAAGAGGGAAACATGAGTCACTAGAGATTCACCAATCCCAAAGCATACGTTACTTCTAAAAAGTCAAAAACCTTCAAATCTTATACATGAAATTTTGCCAACACTAAAACTAAACAAAAGAAAGACTGGCCAAAATGATTTCCAACACCAGAACCAAAACTACTCGATGACGCCTATGGTGGACCAACTCTTAGTCGTTCCTGTTATCGCAACCACAGAGGTTACAGGAGAGCGCACTTAGTATTATCATGAACAGAAAAGATAGTTACTTAGTTAAGGGTAACTGAAAAATCTTTCTAAAAATAGTTCATCACATTTTTCACGAAAATATAGATACTGATGCATTTGCTTAAACATGAAAATATCACAGATTATATAGAACCTTCTCAGTATTGCAAATAGAAATATGTTCCTAGTTCAACCACCACAAATTTAAAATGCATGACCACTTCTCAAATCTAGACTCAAACCCCAATAATGTCCAAGTAGTTGTCAACCTCACGATCGGGAGTTCCGACGGTACCGTAACGTCAATTCTCAATGCACGGATAGCAACGTGATGGAATGAGGGCCACTCTCCACCAAGCACGAGTAGTATGTGCTGTCCGGAACTTAACCCGCAACGCTTTTAAGGCAAAAATCTCCACTCAACGGGAAACCTCCCCTATAGGGATATATGAAAAACCCATAGTTGGGTAACCTCCCTCATAACGGGATATAGAGGGCCGAAAACCCTTATGACTTGGCACTTTAGAGAAACCATACAACATTAACCATACTTTCATAATAATATCATGCTAGCTCAAAATAGCATAGATAAGACACTTGAATTAAAGACATCATAGCATTTGAAAACAGCAGATTCATGCAATCATCAAAACTGGCCATAATTCAAAACATGCAATTCAAAGCATTTTCATACATCATTTAGATAACTTAAGTTCAAGATAATGGCTAAGCACTCTCACCTTATTTTATATGCATATGAACCGAGCCTTTGTCAATGAGTTAAGCTTGCTCCTCATGTAACAATACTTCCATGTCTAGCAAGCAAACATGACTTAACCGTCAACACGGAGTTCTACCCCTCTTAGAACGTGAAATACTAAAATGATTCTGACCATTTAATGTTTTCTTGATTTTAGAAATTATTGTTACTTTTTTTTTAGATTTAAGGGGTACTTCGCACTTGCCCAATCCTTCACTTGTTTAAGGATTTAACTTAACCATTTATTACTATCCCCCAATCATTAAAATTTAAAATACCGCAGCATCTTGAGGTACTTAGACTTGAAATTTGATTATGATTTTTGGTGATGATTTAGATTAAAATATTCCCTACAACTTTTATGTTCAACACCAAAGCCAAAACCTAAGGAAAAATGGTGAAAAACTTGACGGAAATGAAAACGGTTAAGTGCTTGCTCAGAGAATTGGTCAGAAAGGTGTCTCTGTTGGTCTCGGTTTTGGGGTATCAAATCAAGTTCAAATGAGCCCATTTTTTAGTATGTTTTATGTCAGCATGTCCCCTACAAGTTTCTTGTTTAAAGCTAAGGGTAGTTGTTTGAAACAAGTTAGACTTTTTGGCTATTTTAAAAAGTAGGTTCTGTCAGCTGCCAAAACTCAATAGAGCCGATTTTGGAGAGAGGGTTTGAAACGGTTTTGAAGTATCATCCCGAGATTTTAAGGTCTGATTTTTGGGCATAAATTACTTCCATATTTTGGATACAATGTTCATGTAGACCACATTTGGAATAGGTCACTAAAAATAGGTGTTTGGGGGTATATAACAATATGTAACAGAATGTTCCACGAAGGCTAAAATTCAATAGAGACTTTAAAAGGGGTTTTGACCTATAAAACCACAATATTTTGTGCTCATTTTTTGTGGATAGATAGCTATACATGTTATCTACAACTTTTATGTTTTGGCTAAAACTCGAATCTCATTTTAAACTAGGGGTTTTAGGTCTGCACTGTTGACTGGTTTGAAACCGACACACTTTGGTAGAATTGAAATATCTCGAGTTCTACTTACTCAAATGACTTCAAACCAATTTTCAATGAAAGATAACACAAAAATCTAACTTTGGATATAAAAATCATGCTTAGATCAATTTTCTACATTGAGTTATGATATTTCAAATCTCAGGACAGAAAGGTTGAAAGGCTCAAATTGCAGGCCATGTTTAGATCTAGTCTCCTAGTATCATGTGTATTAATGGTTGGTCCATTTCCTTTACATCCATATTTTGTACACTCAAATATGACAATTCCAGAACCTTTTCATGCCATGGATCCATTAGAAAATCTCATGAAAACTTCAAGACACAACAGCCACACCAAAACAGTCCTAAAATCTCACCACGACGCCTTTTTGATTCATATTCGATTCTTGATCTTTAATTGGTGTTTTCAAATGATGAAAGAGATGTTTGATAGGTGTAAAATCAGATGTGTTAGAGTCTTGCTTACCTTGTATAGATCACACTTTGATGATTTGAATCAAGGACTTAGCTTTAGCATCCATGGATTTTACCAAAATTTCTTGGTTCTTCTTCTTTCTTCTTCTTCCTTCTTCTTTCTTTTTCTTTCTTTTTCTCTTTCTCCCTCCCTCTCTATATCCACGAAATTTTAATGGAAAAATAGAGTGTTTGGGTTCTTTTTATAAGAAAAAGTCAAGTAGGAAGCTTCCTAAGAAGTTTCCTTCACCATGGGTTAACTAAGCTTAGTTATTTTAAACTTAAGTTTGTGAAACTTGCTTACCAAGTTTTGGCACATATTCCTAGGTCTAGCCACTTGAGTGTGTATATATATATATATACATATATGTATCAAAATAATTTTTTTTATTTAATTCTAGGAGAAAATTCGGATATTTTTTACATAGATTCGTTTCTTGACTTTTCGAGCTTATCTCTTATCTTAAACAACTTGGGCTTATAACATTAAGTTCTTAACCTCAATATTCGGGTTTTAATATATGCTTGTGTGTTCCCCCTTCTTTCTTGGGTCTCAAGCTCGAAAGGTTAAAGGATCGAGCCGGTTCTTCTTACCGAACTTAGGTTCGAGATTTCATTTCTTTTGAGATGTTCTTTCTTTTTTTGTATTCGTATCTTGGGTTCGGGTTATTATAATCTATCCTCCTTTAAGAAATTTCGTACTCGAAATTAAACACTGAAACTCAAGCCAATCACTGTCCCGAAAATATCAACGATCCCTGTTGCAGACCCAGCGATGCCGCACAACAACAGAAATGCCCCAACAACTGAAATCCCAAACCTGTCGTCACACAAGTTAAACACGACTCCACACAAACTGCCCGCACATGCAAGTCCTATTGACTTCACTGTCACCCATGAGACATCCATGAAACGTGGGATCAAGATCCAACTCACACTGCCAATCCTCAAA
>JAUMHN010419641.1:7971-35627 GCA_032360265.1 Heliamphora ciliata
TATTATTATTATTATTATTATTATTATTATTATTATTATTATATTTATTTATTTTTTTGGCGTTAATTGGATAACTCTCTTGGATGGGAGATCGTTGGTGACTCTAGTTGGCTATATTACCGTTGCTAATATTATTCCTAAGAAGCGGGTCCTTACAGACACTACATGACAAATGAGTCGACACCTTATGCCATTTGTACTGTCACATTGCGCTAAATGAGTTGATACTTAGTGTTCTTGAACAGAACGTTTGTGTCCACATCAATTAGATTTTGGGTCAACACCAATGGATAAAACATGCTTGAAAAACTCAAATGTGTTGACACCATTGAAGTTTAGAGTCAACACCTTTAACAGCTTTGCTTGAGACTTTTCAGGAACTCAAGTATTGGACTAGCATTCAAGTTGAGTCGACACCAGTTACAACTTATGTCGACACTTAGTCAAGGCTGGATAAACACGATGAGTCGACACCAATGCACACATACATTAACACTTTAGCATCTTAATGGGAATTAACTTGTGTCGACACCAACATGCACATGAGTTGACACTAAGTGATCCTTCGGACTCCGAGTTCTAGTGTCGACACCAACAAAAACATGAGTCGATACCTAGACACCAACTGGAAAATCAAAGTCTGTCAACACCAACGAAGCAATGAGTCGACACCAAGACTTCAAGTCATCCCTCGAACGCTGACCCAAATGTGTCGACCCCAAAGAGCAAATGAGTCGACACAAAGACACCCTCAAGAAATAGACAATTTGGGTCAACACCAATGAAAACAAGTGTTAACACCAAAATTTCAGTAGCCAAAGTTAGACTGCCTAGGTCGACACCAAAGTGATTTGTGTCGACGCCATTTTTCTAGTAGCCAAGTCTGACTAGCTGAGTCGACACCCAAGCAAGGAAGTGTCAACACCATTTTTCCAATAACCAAAGTAGCTTGGCTGAGTAGACACCAAAGACAATCAGTGTCGACACCAAATTTTCAGTAGCTAAAATCTCTCATCTGAGTCGATATCAACGAAGACATAAGTTGACACCATAAGTAGACAATGAAGTCTTGAGTCGACACCAATTTTGATATGAATCAACACCAAGGTCCCTGTTGAAAAATTGAAGTAATAAAAGGGTCAACACCACATGTTCAAGGAGTTAGCACCTCAGTGTGGGTGAGAAAAAAAAGTTTGGTCAACACTTTTGACCAAGAACCAAGGCTAAGACCAATTTGTGTTGACACCAAGGAACTTTCTGTCGACACCTACAACGAAGTCAAAAAGAGCGCTGGTTCAAACGGTAACTTTTTTAGAAGCATTAATTGCCTGCACCAACTACCAACGGTCAATTACTTTAGTAGGCTATATAAGCAGTAAATTTTAGAGCTTCAAACTTCTGGATCACTATTCTATTGATTGTATTGAAAGCTATTATCCTTCTCTTAGAGCATTTATTTTTATATTTACTCCCCCAGTCAAATACTCTCACTTCCTTGATCATTTATTAGTAAATCATTGTAAGGAGTGATTGTTTGTGAATCTCTGATTCATTTTCATTTATTGTAAATGGTGAGTCATCCTTGTAATCCTTTAAGAGAATAAGTTAACTTCTTAAAGAAGAGCTTGAGAGAATTTTAAAAAAGAGATTATTTGTAGAAACTTCTTCAGGCTACAAAGGTTTTGAATGCACCTGTTAGGCAGTTAGTATTAGTGCAAATTCTCAAGAGGAGTCTTGAGGAGTAGACGTAAGTTTGAAAGAAACCGAACCACTATAAACCTTGATGGTTGATTCTATTTTCTCTCTCTCTTATCTCTTTAATTTCACTATTGTTAATTTTATGTTATATTTGTGTTGTGAGATTAAAAAAATTTGCAAAAGATTTTTAAAATTGTTATTGTTATTTAAAAATCCAATTTACGCCCTCTTGGGTTATCTAGGACTAACATAATACTTAGCAAAATTTGAAACAAAAATCTAGTTTGGGGAGAGTGTAAGTGCTAAGAAGGAGGGGCGGGGGGGGGAGAGCAGGGAGGGTCTTTTAAAATAAAATGTGAGTGGAGGCCTAATGATGCTTGTGTAAGGTGAGAGGTGATAAGGGCCAATGCATGAGGACTTCGGTAAGACCCTTTCCCTTTTTCCTTCTTCCTTTTTCTTACACTACCAACTTCTCAAGCAAGGATATTCGGCTATAGGGAGTCAAAATTGTTTTTTTTTTTTTATGTTTTAATGATATATTACAGATTTGGTGATCTAATTATACTACCTTATTGAAAAAAAAATGTTAAAAAATTAATTTAATGTATATTTTTTATCACTAATTCTATGAAATTGAGTTTATATAATGATTTTATGTTTAGTACTTTATTTCTATAGTTTAATTTAATTTTAACATTATTTAATTGCGATGATTGGGCAAAACTAATTCTTTTATATAATTTTGTGATTTGATGTATATTTTTAACCACCTTTTTACTAATATTGAATTAAATTAATAACTTTAGGTTTTAAAATCTTAATTCTATAATTTAATATTAATTTATCATTATTTAATTTATTATGTGATAAATTTTTGGTTAATTTAAGTCCTTTTATAATTATGTGTGATTTTGACTTAAAGTTAGAAATTATTGTATTAGGATTTTAAAAGTTTATTTATGATCCCATATATATATATATATATATATATACACACACCTGATTATGTGTTGGAGAACATGTAACGACCTTGCTCGGACCCTAGTATTAGTGACAGATAGTCTACGAGGCCATAGAATACAGAGGAGGTTCAAAACCCTAACTCGAACTAAAAACCTTAAGTTTGGCCCAGAAATCCTAAAAAATTCCAAAACATACGCAAAAAAACCTTAGCACCCAGAGAGTCTCCTAACATTCTAAATGAAGTAAATATCATAAAATAATGAATTAAAAATCAAAAATCTTAATAAATAGGATGAAATGACCGTTTTACCCCTAATATAGCAAAAAGTCTTAAAAATCCCAAATTCTGACACATGGATACCCTAAATCAAGGATTTAAATATAATTAAGTAGCAAAGGACAAAATAATATCAAAAATGCCAAAAATACCCCTTAGTGGCCGACCACCTTGGGAAGTGTGCCAAAAAGTAACTTTTTGCATTCTTTTTAGCATAAAATGATGAGAAATGTACTAAATTAAGCATTATGATGATCCAATACTTGTTAAACAAGTAATATACATAATAATATAGTGTTATAGGTCAACAAAAATCTATAAATCATTGTTAAAGTTCATACACAACAAAATAAGAAAAAAAGTCATACATTACCAAAATAGCTTAATTTGACTTAAAAGACTACATCTATTTAATCAATTGCTATAAAAACTATGATAATAGATGAAAATACTATATTTCTCATAAGCATACTAAAATAATAGGTCTCAATTGGATAAGACCCTAAAAAAATATATCAAATTAATTTTTAATGCATTTTCTTGCACAAAAGGGCATGCAAACCAATGCAAAACCCTTTGATTGATGGGGGATAAGATTTTTGTCCTCCAAAATGACACCTAGCTATATTTATTTTCCCCATGTCTGAATTTTAGCCCACAAAAATTGAATCAACTGAAATCAAACTCAAGTCTCATTTATTATAATGAAGAAAAAAAAGTCCTTTTTTGGTACTTTATGTCCCCCTCTTGTCCCATAGCCTTTTCCTATATAAAGGAGGCCAAACACCCTCTTCTCTACAAGAAAATATTTGCCAAGTAAGGGAGAGAAACCAGAACTCCTTGATCTTGAGTGTTGAGGTGAGTTTGAGAAAGAAAAAGGAAGAAAAAGGAAAATATCGAGGAGAATTTCGAAAGCTAAGTCCAAATCCATCCTCTACCCTCCTTTGATCTCTCAAACAAGTAAGTAAAATATCTAAACCTTATGTCTAATATCTCTCAAAATATCCCTCAACACATCCCTTCAAACCCTCTAAGAATCGAGAACCGAAATCAAACCGAAAAGAAGTCATAGTTGAAAATTTGGGGATGTTTTGTTTATTGGTGATAAGAGATGTTGTTGTATGTTGTTATCATTGAATTTGATGACTTGTAAGTGTTCTGAAACTTTGATATGAAAGTCTAAAACACAAGCATGCAAAGAAATGGAACAAAAACTTGACATGACATAAGTAGAAAACTTGGACCCTAAGAGGCTTGATTGTTGAGAACATAGATGTTTTTGTTCTAAACTTTGGAATGCCATAACTCAATGTAGAAAATTGATCTAAGAATGTTTTTTATGTACAGATTTATATTTTCGTGTTATATTTCATCCAAAGTTTGTTTCAGCTCATTTGTATAAGTAAAACTCGAGATATAGCAATTTTACCAAAGAGTGTAATTTTTCGACCAGTCAACATTACTGACTTGGAAACCCTAGTTTAAAGTGAGATACGAACATTGGTCGAAACATGAAAGTTGTAGATAACATGTATATCTTTCTACCAACAAATAATTAGCACAAAATATTGAGTTTTGATAGGTCAAAACCCCTTTAAAAGTCTCTATTGAGTTTCAGACCTCAAGGGAAACTTCTGTAACATATTTTTATATAGCCCAAAACCCCTAGTTTTAGTGACCTATTCCAAATGTTGTCTACATGAACATTGTAGCTAACATGTTGACGTACTTTCTGCCCAAAAATCATACATTAAAGCCTCGAGATGATGCCCCAAAATTATTTTAAACCCTATGTCCAAAACTGGCTCTGCTGAGTTTTGGTAGCTGACAGAACCTATTTTCTAAAATGGCCAAAAAGTCTAACTTGTTCTAAACAACTACCCTTAGCTCTAAACATGAAACTTGTAGGGGACATGTTAAACTAGAACATACTAAAAAATGGGCTTATTTGGACTTGATATGATACCCCAAATCTGAGACCAACATAAGTATATTTTTGGCAAAATCTTGAGAAAAGTGCTGAACCATTTTTGCTTAGGATGTTTTGTTCACCCTTTTGCCTTAGATTTTAGCCTTGGTGTTAAACATGGGAGTTGTAAAAAATATTTTTATCTAAATATTTTTTAAAATCATAACTTTATTTCAAGTCTAGATACCCCAAAACCTTGTTGGCTCTTTTATTAATACTTGGATTTTGCCCTTAAAAGTTGCTAAGTGTATGTGTGAGTACCTTGTTGTGAGACCCGAGTTCTATATAATTATTGGTTTGAATTAGTTGAATTGTGTTTCTAAGTGAATGTATGATGATTTAGAGTACCTTGTTATGAGCATTGTCACTTGCATCCTGGCATGTTGGAGTCCATCAGTGCAAACCGTTGTTGGAATGGGTTATATTGAGATTGCCGTTCTTGATTTTAAGTCTAGGGCGTCCCTAGTTGCCATTTTCAAAAATATTTTGGGATGAATCCCTCTTCTACACCCTGGGTGCGTCCTTGGTGTTACAAATTTAGTTTATACACCCTGGGTGCATCTCCATCTCAAGTGTTTGAAATGGTTTATGGATATTGTTGGACACCATGGTTCGTCGCAAGCATTCTGGTTCGATGATTTAGACTTTGGGTTGATGCCAAACGAGCATTCTTGTTCTTAAGGTGGGTTTGGTGTACATATAATTTGGCAAGAGGATTTGGAATAAGGATGTAATTGGCTACCCCACGCCATTGCCATTGAGTAAAAGAGTTGTGGCATGACGCCCGTCGACGTGGTTACTATGTGCAACGAGGCGAGAATAGGTTTGGTGATCAAAGTCCCATCAAGTCTACTCTGGTGATTCCAGTGTGTGGAATTCCTGTTATAATCTGGGTGCATATTGGGTTGGGCATCTTCATTTCATACGTGGCATCTCAAATGCACATGTTTATCGACTTATCAGCTATCCTGTCATAAATTTGTCTGTCTCCTTGACTATAAACTTTATTGGGTGTTATATTATGTGTTGTGGTGAATTTTGTGACGTGAGATTAGTTAGAAGGTTAGTGTTTTAATTTTAGGCCTTGGCTCATGGCATTCGTGCCACAGGTGAGGAGTAGTTCTTGGAGGAAGTCAACCCAGAGGGAGAAGAAGAGTGGGAAGAAAGGGAGAGTTCCAAGAGCACATGGATCCTGATGATGCATTCTGAGGAGTCAAGATCTCTGCTTTTGTTCTTATATTCAGTTTTTCATATGCTTAGCGAAATTTTAGAAATTTCTTGGTGAAACTGTAATAGTTATGCAATTTTGAACGGTTCAGAACTCGTTTATGATGTAATAACTATCGTATGTAAATATGAATATATGGTTAGTATATCCCTGTATTTATATTTATGTATGTCCCCACATGCCCGGAGAACAGGGCACCACAGTTGGTATCAGAGCTTAGGTTTAGTGAACCTTCAGGCCTTGGGTTATGTCGCGCTTCAAACTCCGAGACACGTGAAATGCCCATAAACAACCAAACATAACACCGGAAAACATGTTACATATACATGTCCAAAATGAGCAAAAAGGAAGACTATCGCTCTTCTGCCCCTCTGACACCGCCGGATCAACCTGCGTGATCGGTACCTGAAAAACATTTCAAATCCCACACCGTGAGCCAAGGCTCAGTAGAAACTAGACAACACATGCAATATAAGCTAAACATGCTAGGAAAATGAGGTGCAGTTTTTTACTCACTTTCAAGCCATTAAAACAATTTTCACAAGCAACAGGAAAGCGAGGATAAAAACTATTTTTGACTTACCACAGCCCTAAAAACGATTCTTATCTTACGACTCACATGGGCCGTAAATATAGTTTTAAAAATTGATTTATCCATCCTGATATGCATTTCATGCAATCCATGTTCCTTCTCAAACTTTCACCAAGGGACTGCAACCCCCGTCTAATGCACCTTTTCGGTCTCTTTCCCGAGGGACCTCATCCCTAACTAACATACCTTCTCGATCTCTCTCCCGAGGGACCTCAGCCCCAACAAATGCCTTGTTAACCATGGAAAATATTCACAGAGCCACATGTTCATCTATCACATTCCATACACCCATGCATAAGTAAACCAGGGTTTAACGTATAATTCCATGTACTATCACTACGTTTCACAAATCACGTCACATGCTACACACGCGACTCACACAATACTTGCAACCCATGCAACATGCACCACATGCATCCATTCCATATATCCCACACATACATGCCTATAAAACCTCTGAGTTTTAAAGCATAAACCACGTTACACGTAACGATATCAAAGCCATGTAATCCATCCACATAATCTGTACATAAATAAATTAGAGTTATAAATGTACAAAGCCAGGTATAAACACACATAGCCATATATAACTTCACGTCACGACGCCACCCACCATATAACCTGACATCCACTCACATGGACCACCAACAACCCACAAAACCACGCCTAACCTGAAGGCCAACCCCAACCCCTTAAAACCACGATTTTCACAAAAAATGCAACCTTTTACCCAAAAGAACCATAGGCCCAAACACGCCAAGCGCCCAATGAAGAACAAACACCACGCACCTAACCGTGCATCACACCCTCACCTCACCATGCATGTCTCCCCGGAGAACGACATCTAAACCAACACCCAAAGTCACGACACGACCCTCGAAACCACAACACGACTAACCTCACCCTAAAAAGAATCTAACAGTATTTTAGTCGACTAATCCCATAATAAATCAACTGAATACCATTAGAAACTAATAGGAAACCAAGGTACCAACCACCAAAACACCAAACAACCAGCCCAAAATCCAGTCGACTGGACCCCCCACCAGTAAACCCAAACACCCTACTGGAATCTCGCCAAAAATGCCCAAACACACTGTCCAGTCGACTGACCCTCAAGATCCAGTCGATCAAACCCACAGGCCTACGATCCAGTCGACTGAACTCAAGATCTAGTCGACTGACCCCATGCGGAACCGTCTTCGAGCTACGGGTTTCAACCTCGAAACCTCGAATCAACGCCTCCAAACTCCCATCTAACACCCTCGAACATACACACGCCTAGGCCGAACACTAAGACCTTGAAAGAAACAGCCGACACCCGATTCTATTCATCGAAAATGACGAAAAGTGATTTTAACCCCAAAACCCAACATTAAACAAAATCGATTTTCATGCAGTTCAAGACGGTAAAAACACGCATGATTACACGTAGCACCCTTATAAGACATGAAAGTCTAGGATCCTACATCGATGAGTTGAAAACTTAACATCTCGTTTCGCGTGCAAAATCGAGCTTTGCTAGAATGAAATTCTGTCCAGATAGATGCGTAGCCTACCGTGCCAATAGCAGGGATCCATTGTTGGATCATCGAAAACCAAACCCCGAGCCCTCGAGAAGTTAGAGAGAAGGCATGGAGAAAATGGAGGAAACTTAGCTTGTAAGTTTTGAAAATATCTAACTCCAGATATTTATAGGTCACGAAAATATCTTCTTTTTTTAAAAATTTTTTGAAATTCGCACCGCAATGCCCCACAACCCTTGGAACTAGCCCTGCATGCATATCTAAGCCCGATCATGCATCAAAAGCATATAAACATGTTGAAACAAAAATGCTAAACACGCGTCAAAAAATGCTAAAAAAGAAAACGGGTCAGTATCTCACAACTCTATGCCCCTTAAAAGAATTTTTTCCCCGAAATTCAACGCAAGGTCAAAAGAAAACAAACTGTCGATTGCAATCGACACAGGTACACGAGATGGTCAGCCAAACCACTCCTAAGATATAGTCAAACAAGGTCAAACATTCTAAACAACGGCTAACTATCTCAAAGACATGGGATCTACAACCCACCTCAACCTCACATCTATACCAACCACCGCCTCAACACGGCACACCACCCACGGAGTCCATCACCAACTTGCAAACAGATGCAATGAAGAAACTAGCCCAAAGCCTGCATTCTCAGAAAGTACCTCTGCTCGCTAAAGGCATATCTGCATCATCAGGCACGACCGGTGCCCTCGAAGAACTGGGAGCTATGAGAGTATACGCTCGGCCCTATGTCAATTCGGGCTGCCCATTTGGAATCTGAACTGAAATACCCCCAAAACAAACCCACTGCTCTGACTCTGCACCAACGAACCCACTGGCATGCTCACCGTGCTGGATATACTGCCTTTCTAGGGACAGTTCCTACAAATGTGTTCTGGCTGACGACACCCAAAACAAACCGATGGTCCTCTCCCCTGTGACTGCTGCCTCGGCTACGAGCACTCTGGCACACGATGCCCCGGCTGTTCATACCGATAACATCTAATCTCCCCTACAACTGAACTGGTACTGAACTCCTAAACTGCTTCCTTTGTGGGCACCTCAACATACGATGCCCTAGCTGTTTGCACCAATAGCACATCAACTCCCTCTGCTCTGGCCTCCCAGATAAAGTCACCACTGGTATTGATACTGGAAACTGCTGCTGATGTGATCCCCCATAACATGAAATTGGATCAGACAACCTTTGGAATTTGTCTCCATGCCCCTGAAATTGAGCACCTCCACCATCCTACTGGATTCTACTCTCTCTCCTAGCAACCTCAACTAGCTAACAGATGGCACCCACCACCGCACGCAGCAACTCTATGGCCTCACACGGTCCTTGGGGAGCATTTGTAACCCCAGTATCAGGGATAGGCATATCCCCTTGGCCCAAACCACGGCCACGGCCTTACCCTTTCCCCACAGACATCATGTCTACATGAAAGAAAACAGCACGTAAGATGCAACATAAAACACGAACCACATAAACATGCTAACACATAGCTACATAGGTTCATGCTAAACAAATCCCACATACCGAGGAGAATCGACAAGAATGACGCGTCAATTTGGATAACCTAATCAAATTACCTGCTAGAAATCACGTCAGCTAATCGCGTTTTTAACTTAGCTCCTAAGTTTGTTAATCCAAACGCCAAAGACAAGACTAATCAATCCCACAGTTCAACCCCCATGCTCAGATATACAAATCATTCTCATGCTTACCATGTTAACACATTCATGTTATCAAAGCAATTAAACACATGCAGTCAAGCACATGCAATCAACCTCACACGATGATGCACTCTCTTCCCACGGCTCTTAGGTATTCGAACCCAGAGCTCTGATACCAATCTGTCAAGCTCCAAACTCCGGGACACGTCAAACACCCATAAACAACCAAACATAACACCCAACTCGAGAATACACTCCCAATATAAACATACATGCATTATATATAATGGCCAAAAGGCTTACATTACGTAGTTTTAACACCGAAAAACATATTACAGCATACATGTTCAAAACGAGCAAAAAGGAAGACTATCGCTCTTCCACCCCTCCGGCACCTCCGGATCAATCTGCGTGACCAGTACCTGAAAAATATTTCAAATTCCACACCGTGAGCCAAGGCTTAGCAGAAACTAGACAACACTTGCAATATAAGCAAAACATGCAAGGAAAATGAGGTGTAGTATTTCACTTTCTTTTAAGACATTAAAACAATTTTCACAAGCAACAGGAAAGCGAGGATAAAAACCATTTTTGACTAAACAAAGCCCTAAAAACGATTCTTATCTTACGACTCACACGGGCTGTAAATACAGTTTTAAAAATTGATTTATCCGTCCCGATATGCATTTCATGCAATCTATGTACATTCTTAGACTTTCACCAAGGGACCGCAGCCCCTGTTTAATGCACCTTTTTGATCTCTCTCCCGAGGGACCTGAGCCCCAACAAACGTACCTTCTCAGCCTCTTTCCCGTGTGACCTCAGCCCTAATAAACGCCTTGTTAACCAGGGTTAACATTCACAGAACCACATGTTCATCTATCACATTTCATACACCTATGCATAAGTAAACCAAAGTTTAATGCATAATTCCACGTACTATCACTACGTTTCACAAACTACGTCACATGCTACACACGCAACTCACACAATACTTGCAGCCCATGCAACATGAACCACATGCCTCCATTCCTCATATCCCACACATACATACCTATAAAACCTCTGAGTTTTAAAGCATAAATCACGTTACACGTAACGATATCAAAGCCATGTAATCCATCCACATAATCCGTACATAAATAAACTAGAGTTATAAATGTACAAAGCTAGGTATAAACACACATAGCTATATATAACTTCACATCTTGACGCCACCCACCATATAACCCGACATCCACTCACATGGACCACCAACAACCCACAAAACCACGCCTAACCCGAAGGCCAACCCCAAACCCAAACCCTTAACACCACGATTTTCACAAAAACGCAACCTTTTACCCAAAAGAACCACGGGCCCAAACACGCCTTGCGGCAAACAAAGAACAAACACAATACACTTAACCGTGCATCACACCCTCACCTCACCATGCATGTCTCCCCAGAGAACGACATCTAAACCAACACCTAAGGTCACGACACGACCCTCAATACCAAAACACAAATAATTGAACCCCAAAACGAATCCAACAGTAATTCAGTCGACTAATCCCATAATTAATCAACTGAGTACTATTAGAAACTAATTGGAAACCAAGGAACCAACCACTAAAACACCAAACAACTAGCCTAGAATCCAGCCAACTGGACCCCCCACTAGTCGACGCAAACACCCTTCTGGAATCTCGCTAAAATTGCCCAAACACACTGTCCAGTTGATTGACCCTCAAGATCCAGTCGACTGAACCCACAAGCCTATGATCCAGTCGACTGAACCAAGATCCAGTCGACTGACCCCACGTGGAAATCCTCTCCAAGCTACGGGTTTCAGCCTCTAAACCTCGAAACAACGCCTCTAAACTCCAATCCAACACCCTCGGACATACACACGCCTAGGCCTAACACCAAGACCTTGAAAGAAACACCCGACACCCAATTTCATCCATCGAAAATGACAAAAAAGAGGTTTTAAACCCAAAACCCAACTTTGAAACAAAACCAATTTTCTTGTAGTTCAAGGCGGTAAAAACATGCACGATTACACGTAGCACCCTTATAAGACATGAGAGTCTAGGATCCTACCTCGATGAGTTGAAAACTCGATGTCTCGTTTAAAATTGAGCTTCACCGAATTACACGATTACATGATTACACGATTACACGAGCTTTGCCGGATTACACGATTACATGGTTACACGATTACCATCCTTATAAAACCAGTTTTGCACGTGTAATCGTGCAAAACCAAGCTTTATCGGAATGAAATTCTATCCGGATGGATGCGTAGCCCACCGTGCCAATAGTAGAGATCCGCTGTTGGATCGTTAAAAATCAAGCCCCAGGCCCCCGAGAAGTTAGAGAGAAGGTAGAGAGAAAATGGAGGAAACTTAGCTTGCATGTTTTGAAAATATCTAACTCCATCTATTTATAGGTCACGAAAATCTATTTTTTTTAATTTTTTTGAAATTTACACCGCAATGCCCCACGACTCTGGGATCCAACTCTGCATGCATATCTAAGCCCAATCATGCATCAAAAGCATATAAACATGCTAAAACAAAAACGGTAAACACGCATCAAAAAAGGCCGAAAAAGAAAACGGGTCAAGGTCTCACAGGTTATGGGAGATCACGAGTTTTGTGGCGTATAATCTCTATAGAAAGTCTATATTATTAACTTATCACTTTTAATTTTAACAATTTAAAATCCTTACCTTAAGTTTTTCTTTCTAGTAGGATGGCATCCAACGCCGAACCAGCAGGAGAACCATGGCAGGCACAGGACCTAGAGGATTTGAATCCCAAAGAAGACCAGGAAGAAGTGCTCGTGGAGAAACAAGAACCGATTGAAGCTATCCCCTTAGCATGGTTTTTCCCAGAAGAGTGGTAGGGTAACGAAGAAGAAGAGGCCGAGGAAGCCGAGAAAGGCGAGGATGAGGCCAATTACGATTCGGACAACGAGGACGAAGACAAGGACGAGGATGAAGAAGAAGGAGCCATTACTTTCCAGTACGGTAAGATTGAAGCACCTGCACCTGAGTCCGACGAGGATGAGGTTGTCGATGCTGCTATATACTTTGGTTGTCAGGACAACCGAGGGTATCACATGGGAGAAAGGGTGCATGCCAAAATCTGCCCGGACAAGATGTGCTTGTGAAGGAAACCAGAGACCTTTCCCCGTTTTGTAGGACCTGTATGAGTGCTTGAGAAGTATAGCAAAATGCTCTACCATTTAGATTTTCTCCTAGGGTTTAAGGCCCGACTCGGAGACATGCTAACTGCGAAATAGATGTAGCGCAGAGACCGAAGGACGAAAGAGGAATCATCGATCCACTTGACCCGGCCATCCAATTTAATAACTTAAAGATATATCAGGAGGTTTCAACAACGATAACAAATAGGATGAGGATGGGACCAACCAATGCTTTGCATGTCAAGGTGCTATGGCGCAACTTTAACATATACGACACAATGTTGGAATGCGAGGTGACTGTCCGACATTTCTACCCGCATCTCTTTGCATATGCCTTAGTGTGTAGACGTTGTATTTCTCTTTGTTTAAGTGTTGTATGTATATTTTGCGAATTACTTGAAAATCTTGTACCAGTTATGAGCTGAGATGAAATGAAAATGTTACAGTTAAATCTATATAAGTAATTTTGCAACCCTGCATTAACTCCACAAGATCCCAAAACACGAGAAATAATCAAGAATTGAAATAATCTGCAAGACCATAACACTCTCTTTCTTTTAGGATGGCTAGTAGACGACCAAATCACCGACAAGCTAACGGGCCCATAGACAACGAAGTGTCGGGATTAGCCCAAGTGTTGCGAGAACTAACCGCTAGCATCAACCATCCTGGCAGAGAGCCGTAAGATCCGTGAGAATAAGCCCTATCAAAGGGTTTCTAATGCATAGTTAGAGGGACGCCAACAGAAGAGGTAGAAATTAGGGGAACCGAGTTCCTATCCCACGGGATCCTAGTCACAATTGCATCAGCACTCATATCGTCCATTGCATCACCTGGATGTTATGAACATCGGGAGTTGGTGTGCTACACGTGCAAGCAACCAGGGTACCATGCTAGGGATTGCAAATAGAGGGGACAATAGCAGCATAGTCAGACTCAGGAGAGGACCTCATTTTTATATTTTTAGTGTACCCAGGTGGGTCACGTACGATGAGATTTTACTCGAGATGGGAGTGTTTAGGGTGCTTCTAGAGCACATCAGTGGCAGGCATCGCAGGGCCAACAGGGCTATGCCTAGTCGCAACAGCATTCGGGAGTTCAGTCGGCAAGGCGACAGGAGGAGCTACCTTCACTTAGTCAGTGAGGTAGCTAGGAGTCAAGGGGAGCAGTGGGTAGAATTTGAGAATTAGGGGCAAGTGTATGCCCTCGTGGACCCTAGTACGCTAGTGGCACCTGTCGTGCCCGATGCCGTCGCCTGTCCATCGATTATTTGAGGTACCTTTTTAGTGTACCGTTCGTGGGCCAGTGGTCTCGTTGACAATGGAGTATCACATTCATTTATCTCATCCACGTTTTCATCTACATTAGGGCTAAAGGTAAGCGTGTTAGGTAGTGCCTTATGTGTAGAGACACCGATTGGTGAGACTACCATATTGAGACGAGTTTATAGAGTCTGTGAGATGGAGATTGCCAACCACCGTTTAGTGTTTGATCTCATCATGCTCAACAAGGCCTCATTCAATATCAGCCTAGGGATGGATTAGTTGACCACCTTTCGCGCCTTCATTAATTGTGATCGGCGATGAGTGTTTATTTGCACACCGGAGGGAGACTCCTTTTTATTTCATGGGTAACCGAAATGATGGCTTGGTGCCTAGACCTTTTAGTTCACGGAGCCGTGACAGCTTTAACCTCCTTTCTTCGCCTTGTCGACGAGTGAGATTGATTCTACTCGGGGAGAGCTTCCTCCCGTTGTTTTTGAGTTTTCAAATGTGTTTTTGAATGACTTATTTGAGCTTCCACTAGGATAAAAAGTTGAGTTCTCCATAGACCTCATTATAGGGACCACCCCCATTTTTATGTCTTCATATCATTTTGCACCGACTAGGTTGTTAGAGTTGAAGGTACAGGACCCGGAGTTGTTGGACAAGGGGTTTATTCGCCATAGTGTGTCTCTTTGGGGACATCCAACATTGTTTGCAAAGAAGAAAGATGGATCGTTATGCCTTTATATCAATTATCGTAAGTTAAACCATGTGACCGTTAAAAACAAGTACCCTATGCCTCGTATCGATGACTTGTTTGACCAATTGAATGATTCGTGTTGTTTTTCAAAGATCGACTTGAGATCGGATTATCTTCAGTTGCGTGTCAAGGAAGAAGACATTTCGAAAATGGCTTTCGCACCTATTATGGGATTTTAAGTTTCAAGTCATGCCTTTTGGGTTAACTAATGCACCGGCGATGTTTATGGATCTTATGAACGGTATCTTTCACCCTTATCTTGATCGATTCATGGTAGTGTTCGTGTATGATATTCTGATTGACCTGTCATCGGAGGAGGCAAACGAAGAACATCTTTGGATTGCCCTATGTTGTTACGAGAACATCGGCTTTGTGTAAAGTCTAATAAATGTGAGTTTTGGTTGCCCGAGGTGAAGTTTTTGGGATATGTATTGTCGAGAGATGGAGTAGTGTTGGATTCTTTTAAGATAGAAGCCGTGATGGGGTGGGAGAGACCAAAAAACTTATCTGAGATTCCAAGTTTCTTGGGATTGGCGGCTTACTACCGTCGGTTTGTTAAAGACTTCTCTAGGCTTGCAATGCCTATGACACGCCTTATGAGGAAGGAAGTCAAGTTAGTGTGAAACGATAGTTGTGAGCTCACCTTTCAGACGTTGAATACATGATTAACTAGTGCACCTAGTCTGATCATATCGGAGAGAGGACTCGGTTATGACGTTTATTGCGATGTGTCACACGAGGGTTTGGGTTGCGTGTGTTGATGCAACAAGGCAAGGTAGTTGCCTATGGATCGAGGCATTTAAAGATTCATGAAAAGAATTACCCCATGCATGATTTAGAGCTCGCAACAGTGGTCTTTGCTTTGAAGACATGGAGACACTACTTGTATGGAGAATGCTTTCAAGTATTCTCGGATTATAAGAGCCTAAAGTATTTATTCTCGCAAAAGGATTTGAATTTACGCCAGAGGAGGTGAATAGAGTTCCTGGGAGATTATGATTTTGATCTACAGTATCATTCGGGCAAAGCCAATGTGGCTGCCGATGTCCTTAGTCAAAAATCCTTGAGCTCGCTAGCTCACATAGCTGTCAGGGAGTGGAGTATGCTTAGGGAAGTCGACGAGTATAACCTTCAGTTGGGTGAGTTCGGTGATCGCGTTACCCTATTAACGGTGGTTTCTCAACCTACCCTTGTTCACCATGTTGTAAAGGCTTAGCTATCGGATGCAGAGAGCTTGATGTTTTGGCAGAGAGAGTCTTAAGTGGCGAGGATGCCATGGAGTGGACTATCCACTCAGATAAGATTTTAAGGTTTGCGGGGATGATCTTTGTGCTGAAATCGTGTCGTGGGGACGTCCTTCATGAGCTCGGTCATTTGCGCTTAACGGTGCATTCAGGTGGCACAAAGATGTATCATGACGTACGTAGAAAATTTTGGTGGAGGGGTATGAAGAAAGACATTGCACTTTTCGTCTCACATTGCCTTACTTGTCAGCAGGTGAATGCCGAGCATCAGAAATTAGTGGGTCAGTTGCAACCGTTGTCAATGTTGGAGTGAAAATGAGAGAATATCACCATGAATTTTGTTTTGGGCCTTCTGAGGTTGCCGAGGGGGCATGATGTTGCGTGGGTCGTGGTGGACAGGCTAACTAAGTCCGCGCAGTTCCTTCCTATTCGTATGCCAGATTCTGTTGATAAGCTTAGCAAGCTTTATGTGAGTGAGATTATCAGACTCCACGGAGTGCTGGTTTCCATTGTCTCAGACCGAGATCCTCATTTTACGTCACATTTTTTGTGGAGTTTACAGTCAACAATGGGGACGAGCCTACTTCTTAGTACTGCTTTTCACCCCAGACTGATGGCCGGTCGGATCGCACCATCCAAATACTCGTAGATATGTTGCGAGCATGTATTCTAGACTTTCGTGGGTTATGGGAGGACCATTTACCATTGGTGGAGTTTCCTTACAATAACAGTTACCAGTCGAGCATTGAGATTATACCTTATGAGGCATTATATGGTAGACCATGTTGGTCACTCGTTTGTTGGACTGACGTCGACGAGACGGTCGTGCTAGGGCTCGAGCTTGTGCATGAAACCACAGCGAAGATCATCATGGTCCAGAAAGGTTTAGTGACCCCTCAAAACTATCAGATGAGTTATGCAGATGAGAGAAGAAGACCATTGGCATTCGAGGTGGGAGACCACGTGTTCTTGAAGGTTTCTCCATGAAAGGGTTCAATGAGATTTGGGAAGAGTGGGAAGTTATCGCTGCATTTTATTTGGCCGCTTGAGATCCTTGATAGGATTGGAGAGGTGGCTTATCACCTTGCCTTGCCACCACAGCTATCTTCCGTACATAACATTTTTCACGTATCCATATTGCGCAAGTACAAACAAGACCCATCTCATGTTTTGGATTGGACGGAGTTGAGAGTAGAGGATGATGTTACCTACAAGGAGAAACCGATGAAAATTCTCGACACCAAAGATCAAGTCCTAAAGGGTAGAACTATCACCTACCTAAAGGTTTTGTGGCTTCACCACGGCGTTGAAGAAGCCACGTGGGAGCGAGAGTTGAAAGTTCATAAAAACTACCCCGAGTTATTTGATTCTTGACGCATGTGTAATTTTAGGGACGAAATCCCGTAAGTGGGGAAGCTTGGAGGGACCCGGTCCCTTGTTATTTCTAAGAATTAAGAAAAACAAATTATAGTAAGCGTGCTGAAAAATGGTTAAAAGTATAAATCGTGTGTAAGAATTAAAACTTCAGCATGTTAACGTTGCTGACTATGATTGAATGATGTGTAGTATGAGAATGGTGTTGCGAGGTGTTTGGCTTATGTTTTGGTCTAGTTTTGCATTCTTTCGTTCAAATTTTCACCCAGCGATAGCTGCTTAAGCAGTTGGGAGCCCGTTCGAGCGAATAGGTGGCAGAGTATTAGGTAAGTGGGGACCGCTCGAGCGGTGCGGGATTCACTCAAGCAGACTGTCGGTAAATAGACTTTTTATGTTGCCGATTAGCCTCTTTCTCTCACTCTTTTCTTTCCTATCTCTCTCTCTAGAATAGAAGTTGAGAGCAAAGGTTGGGTTTGGAGGGTTCTTGGAGCTCTCTTTGCTTCTCTTGATGGTGATTTCTTAGTTCCTTCTCGGTGGAATACTCGTTGGAGGCTCGAGCTTAGCATTAAAAGCTTCCTCCTCGCCTTTTGATTGGAGATTCTTGTGATTGGAGCTTGCTAGGGTGGTTCTCTTGGTGCTAGAGCTTCAAAAAGGTAAGATCTATGACTATCCTTAAATATCTATGTGATATGAGTTGTGTTTTTGATTTTATGGACATAAATGCATAAAAATGGTTTTTTCAAAGCCCTAGGTTAGGGTTTGGTGTTAAAGAATGTTAAATCTTCGATCTACGGGTGATTTAACATCATTCTACCTTCTTATTATCGTTGGATATGATTGGGATTGAGAAATGTTGGATTAGGGTTTGGATTTGAATCAAAATCATGAAATTTAGGGCTTTTGGGGTTAAGGGACTCGTATGTTGAAATTAATGAAATTATTGAACAAATTGGGGTTGTATTAACCTCTTACATATATATTCCATGATTTTGAATGATATGTGAAAAATGGTGGGTGATGGGTTAGGGGTTTGGTGTAAAACTGGCAACCCATTGAATTTGAATAGTATGAAAGTGTTAACTTGGGGATTTTGAGTCTTTATATCCAAAAATATGAATTAAGAGAATTTATGTGATGGTTGAAATTAGAACCGTAATGGCTTGAGGCTTCGAAAGAGGAATCGGGTTGACGGTTGGACTCATCTTGGTCATTAAATTAAAATGATATAATTAAAATACCATGTGATGAAATTGAATGTTTGCGTTTGGGCACGAGTTACTCCTCGACGAAAGATCGAAAACTTACACAATGTAAGGTAGGCCCTTCCTTCGGATTAATTCCCATAAAAGCGTACTCTTGGGTGGCCCACCCATTGATGTTTTTGAGAAAAATCGAAAATATGTGCTCTCTACGTCGGGCTATTGAACGGATATTTATTCCTCAGGCTTTACATGGCCCGATAGAAATAATTATGCCTGAATCTATAGGCGGTGTCCGACTTTGGTACTTAATTAAATTAAATGACTTAATTGGGTTGGCAAGCTACTTTGAATGAAATGCATAGCTATAGATTATGGAATACATTGGATTGGTTGGGCAACGGTGGGGTGGCAGATCATAATGGTTAGTTGAACTAAGATCATCGAACTTTGAGTTATAGTCTTTACTTGTAAACTCAATTATGTGACGGGAGCTTGATTTGGGACAAATAGATTTGGTTTTGGAGAAATTTATATGTTGCATCCTGCCTTACCATCTTAGCATGTCATGCATATGTTCATAATTAGTCTTTTTCCTATGAGTCTCGGCTCATGTTGTTTAACAACATTTCAAGTGATGGCAGAAAGAAAGTGTTGGGCTAAGGTGGATGGTCACATAACCCCTTTTGAGTAGTTGATAGAATTACACATTATTTGATAGCATATTTTATGAAATAAAAGTTTAAATGTAATTCTTGTTTTCAGCACTTGGTTTACTATTTTCTAGGTCAGAATACCCGTGTTGTAAGGCTCTAAGGCCATATATTCATGATTCATATGCATAGGAGGACATTAAGCTCGTTGATGGGTTGAATTCCTTAGTTTTTGAATGGTGTTTCATGATCTTGAAGTTTGATTCTGGATTTTTGGGTCAAAAAGGGTTATTTCCTTATCAAACATATGTTTCAACACTTAGTCAAATTTTTAGACTTTTGGGTAGTGAGCTCTCGGGTATCTCATCGCTTGAGCAATGAGGAGCTCACTCGAGCAGACTTTGCTGGATGGTATTTTATTGGGTTTTGATTTAAAAATGGGGTTCTTATGAAATGTTTTCGGGTGACCCTTTCAGGTATAAAAAGACTATTTTAGGGGGGTTTCTTTACAAAGAGAATTGGTTCTTGTATCCTTATATTTGACGAGAAAATTAGAAGTTTGGCTTCCTTTATTGAATATTTTCTTAAAATTGGATTCTTGCTTTCATTAAATTACTCAAGTTTTATTATTACGAAATCGGGGCATTGCAGATTGGAATCAAAGATTTAGGTTAAAATACCTAGGAACCGTGGGAGTGGTTGGTCCATTGCATAAGAGCTTGCGTCGATGTGTGACATTCACGTATTGGCATGTTAGCATGAAATATCTTGGACCTTACTTGACATTTGAATGCTATATGGTATTTAAGCATGGAGGTTGAACTCTTAGGATGATATGTCTTGCCCCTGGGTGACAGGTCAACTAGTTTGGGGTTCGAGTTAGAAAGGCGTTTGGCCGATATCCATTCTAACTAGAAATTCAAACGAGTTAGCCAGATTGACGTGTCATTCCTATTAGTTCTCCTCGTTATGAGTTGCATAAGATGTATTGATACTATGATACGTGCTATGTGGTATCTTGTTGAGGGACAGTGTTATTTGTGAGAGATGAGTTGCTATAAGCCTTACTTGATATCTTCCCTTGTTCTTTATTATTCTTATAGCGATGTTTCCTAGACGTGGTAGAGGTCGAGGTTGCCGCCGAGGTCGCGCATATGCCTAAGTTTCGAAAGAAGGGAATTTGCATGCCCCACGTGAACAAGCGGGCAGCATCAACGTTGTTCGGGAAATGATCATTACCATACAAGGGTTGGCCGATGCGGCTAGGATTGGAGCTAAAGCTCCTGAGCCAAGGGCCACAGTGGCAATGAGAGAATTTCGATAGTTGGACCCTCCAACATTTTCTGGGAAGTAGGATCCCAATGTTGCTACTGAGTGGTTATAGGTAACCACGATAATCTTTGACATCCTAGAGATTACGAAGGACGAGTTGCGAGCGAGGTTAGCAGCATTCCAACTTTGGAAAGATGCTACAATGTTGTGGAAGTTTTCCAAGACCACCGTGGATGGCATATAGACCATTTTTTACTAGGGTTTTTTTACTCAATCAGTGAGGCAGCTGGGAGTCAAGGGGAGCAGTGGGTAGAATCTGAGAAATTAGGGGCGAGTGTATGCGCTCATGGAGCCCAGTACACTAGTGGCCCCTGCCGTGCTAGACACTATAGCTAGTCCATCGATTATCTGAGGTACCTTTTTAGTGTACCGTTCATGGTCCAGTGGTCTCGTTGACATTGGAGTATCACATTTATTTATCTCATCCGCATTTGCATCTACATTGGGGCTAGAGGTAGATGTGTTGGGTAGTGCTTTATCTGTAGAGACACCGATTGGTGAGACTACCGTATTGAGACGTGTTTATAGAGTCTGTGAGATGGAGATTGCCAACCACCGTTTAGTGTTTGATCTCATCATGCTCAACATGGCCTCATTCGATATCATCCTAAGGATGGATTAGTTGACCACCTTTCGTCCCTTCACTTATTATGATCGGCAACAAGTGTTTATTTTCACACCGGAGGGAGACTCCTTTTTATTTTGTGCATAATCGGAACGATGGCTTGGTGCCTAGACCTTTTAGTTCACAGAGCCGTGACAGCTTTAACCTCCTTTTCTTCTCATTGTCGACGAGTGAGATTGATTCTACTCAGGGAGAGCTTCCTCCCGTTGTTTGTGAGTTTTCAGACGTGTTTTCGAATGACTTGTTTGAGCTTTCGCCACGGCGAAAAGTTGAGTTCTCCGTAGACCTCATTTTGGGGATCGCCCCCATTTTTATGTCTTCATATCATTTTGCACCACCTGAGATGTTAAAGTTGAAGGTCCAAGTCCAAGAGTTGTTGGACAAGGGTTTTATTCACCATAGTGTGTCTCTTTGGGGAGCTCTGGCATTGTTTGCGAAGAAGAAAGATGGATCATTATGCCTTTGTATCAATTATCGTAAGTTAAACCATGTCACCGTTAAAAATAAGTACCCTGTTCCCCGTATCGATGACTTGTTTGACCAATTATTCGTGTTGTTTTTCAAAGATCGACTTGAGATCGGATTATCTTAAGTTGCGAGTCAAGGAAGAAGACATTTCGAAAACGTATTTTTGCACCCATTATGGGATTTTGAGTTTCTAGTCATGCCTTTTGGGCTGACAAATGCACCGGCGACGTTTATGGAACTTATAAACCATATCTTTCACCCTTATCTTGATCGATTCATGGTAGTGTTTGTGTATGATATTTTGATTTACCCGTCATCGAAGGAGGCGAACGAAGAACATCGTTGGATTGCCCTGTAGTTGTTACGAGAACATCGGCTAGATGCCAAGTATAACAAATGTGAGTTTTGGTTGCCTGAGGTGATGTTTTTGAGACATGTAGTTTCGGGAGATGGAGTAGTGATGGATTCTTTTAAGATAGAAGTCGTGATGGGGTGGGAGAGACTAAAAAACGTATTTGAGATTCGAAGTTTCTTGGGATTGGTAGGTTACTACCGTCGGTTCGTGAAAGACTTCTCTAGGCTTGCAGTGCCTATGGCATGCCATATGAGGAAGGGAATTAAGTTCGTGTGGAATGATAGTTGTGAGCTTACCTTTCAAACGTTGAAGACATGGTTAACCAGTGCACCTAGTCTGATCGTATCGGACAGAGGACTCGGTTATTCCATTTATTACGATGTGTCACACGAGGGTTTGGGTTGTGTGTGTTGATGCAACAAGGCAAGGTAGTCACCTATGGATCGAGGCATTTAAAGATTCATGAAAAGAATTACCCCATGAATAATTTGGAGCTCGCAGCAGTGGTCTTTGCTTTGAAGATATGGATACACTACTCGTATGGAGAACGCTTTGAAGTATTCTTGGATTATAAGAGCTTAAAGTATTTATTCTCGCAGAAGGATTTGAATTTACGCCAGATGAGGTGAATAGAGTTCTTGGGAGATTATGCTTTCGATATATAGTATCATTCGGGCAAAACCATGTAGCTGCCGACGCCCTTAGTCAGAAGTCTTTGAGCTCGCTAACTCACATAGCCGTCAGAGAGTGAAGTATGCATGGGGAAGTCAACGAGTATGACCTTCAATTGGGTGGGTTCGGTGATCGCGTTACCCTATTCACAGTGGTTTCTCAACCCACCCTTGTTCACCGTGTTATAGAGGCTCAGCTATCGGATGCAGAGAGCTTGATGTTTCAGGAGAGAGTCTTGAGTGGCGAGGATGCCAGGGAGTGGACTATCCACTCTAATCAGAGTTTTAGGTTTGCGAGGAGGATCTTTGTGCCGGAATCGTGTCGTGGGGACGTGCTTCATGAGTTCTATCATTCGCGCTTAGCAGTGCATCTGGGTGGCACCAACATGTATCATGACGTACGTAGACAATTTTGGTGGAGGGGTATGAAGAAAGACATTGCACTTTTTGTCTTACATTACCTTACTGGTCAGCGGGTAAATTCCGAGCATCAGAAAGCAGCGGGTCAGTTGCAACCGTTGTCAATGTTGGAGTGAAAATGGGAGAATATCACCGTGAATTTTGTTTTGCGCCTTCTGAGTTGCCGAGGGGGCATGATGTTGCGTGGGTCGTGGTGGACAGGCTAACTGAGTCTGCGCAGTTCCTTCCTATTCGTTTAACGGATTCTGTTGATAAGCTTAGCAAGCTTTATGTGAGTGAGATTATCAGATTCCACGGAGTGCTAGTATCCATTGTCTCAGACCGAGATCCTCATTTTACGTCACGTTTTTTGCAGAGTTTACAGTCAGCAATGGGGACGAGCCTACTTCTTAGTATTCGTTTTCACCCCAGACTAATGGCCAGTCGGATCACACCATCCAAATACTCGAAGATATGTTGCGAGCATATATTCTAGACTTTCGTGGGTTATGGGAGGACCATTTACCATTGGTGGAGTTTATCTACAATAACAGTTACCAGTCGAGCATTGAGATGGTACCTTATGAGGCATTTTATGGTAGACCTTGTAGGTCACCCGTTTGTTGGACAGACGTCGACAAGACGGCCGTGCAAGGGCCCAACCTTGCGCGTGTAGACACCCCAATTTGACCCCACCTATTCTTAGGCGAATCAGATAATGAAAACAGATGGATTAGTGCCTCCGTACGATCCTCGGGAAGTGATCTAAGCTCGGTATTTGAACCCGGAACCTTCGAACCAATGAAATTTTTGTCAAACCATCGAAACTTGCTGCCCAAGTAAGTCGACCGCCAACTCTCTTCATGGCGCCCGCCATAGAACTTTGTAGAAACCCTAGCAAAAAGTGGTGACTGCCACCTTTCATCGTGGCGACCGCCACCTTTCGTTGTGGCGACCGCTATAGAACTTTGTGGAATCTTTCAAAAACATGGCGACCGCCATCTTTTATCATGGCGACCGCCAACTCCAAATGGCCTGACGTGTCCCAAAACGTGGCAACATTTCATTGGTTGAAGAATTCTATAAATACCTTACACCAGCGTACCTTTTCAGTACGAATTTTGAGTGAGAGAGACTCTGCTGATATACCGAGCAATCTCGAGCCCCAATGCCGAAGTCCTGCCAAAATACCGAGTCCCTTAACCTCTAATACCTACAATTGAAGTCTTAACTTGGAATCAGCACCCGAGGATTGAAGCACATTCCCCAATTTGAGGATTCCATGATTCAGGTCCTTCGTTTAGATCCCCGGTCTTTCTAATCCCAATTCTTCTCTTTTGGGGTGACCGAGTTAAGATTCAATTTCAATTTGCATGCTCTTTCATTTATATAATTAATCTTGTTTATTTCATATAATTTAATTGTTTTCTTTACTTCTTTACTTGTTAATTCCTCCGCACTCACACTTAGCACATTGTAATTTTCATTTGTATTCATTAATTGGTGCTAACATATTTTGGCAATTACAACTTAATAATGTTGTTAATTGTTGTAATAATGCACCTACATTTATGAGAATGTAGTAATTAATACTACATTTCACATTTAAGTTAAATAATTATTTTTAGTTTCTTTTATCTTTTTAGCATTAGTTTGATTTTCTTTCACTAGCATTTTTTTTAATTTTCTTTTCTTTTCCTGTAAACATTAATTTAATGCTCTATTTTATTTTTTTTTCTAATTTTATATTTCTTTTTTAAAGCTTTTATTTATTTTTTTATTTTTTTCTTCCAATAATAATGTACTTTCTTTTTCCTAATGTTTTATTCCTTTACTTCCTTACAATATTTAATTTAGTACTTTTTCTTTTAACTTTAGTTAATCTCTAATGCTAACATGTCTTTTCTCTTTATTTTTCTTGTAATGTAGTATTTATTTTTCTTATAAAAGCTCTATTTTCTTTTCCTTTTTCTATAGCTTCATTTTCTTTACTCAACACCCTTTTTTATTTTCTTTTATTCTTAGTAAATCCAAAAATCACAAAAGACTTTCAAATTAATTTGCACTTTTAAATTGTAGTATAATTTTCTTCCATTTCTTTTATTATTTTTTTGTCTCTTTTAAAGCATAAAATGTAGATAGTTAATTAGTATTTTCTAACTTTTTTTTAGCATAATTTTTCTTTTGTAAAGTTTTTCTTCTTCTTTAAATCTTTTTTTTTGTTATAAAACCCTCATTTTAAACTTCTTTGTTAGTGAGTTTTCTTTTTAATGTAGGAATTTCACATGCTTTTGTTTTGGTTATGCTTTCGATAATTTATGCATGTTAGTTTACTATTATGCTTAAAATAGTTTAGCTTATTTTTGTAGAAAATTCATATTTAGGTAATTTTAACAATTTTTACCATACTTTTGCTCTTTTATTTAAATCATGATAGTTAGTTTATTTTTGTGAATATTACATGTGGGAGTGTTCCATGCATCCTTTAGATAGAAATTGCATACCATAGGATTTAAGATTTTTTTTTTGACACTTATTTATTTTGAAATGTTATGTACATATTTTATGTATTTTCTATACTTGATTTTGAATGTTCTCTATTTGTCCCCATTTTCTTTATTTGTATGCATTTGAGAAATTCTATTAAAGAACCAATGATGATTAGTAGAGGCCAACCTTATGGTTGGGAGAACAGGGTGCCTAAGACCTTTCCCGATTCGTACCTTATCCCGCGAGCCCCATTTCTCTGGTTAACGTTTTAAAGATCAGTGGCTATTTTTTTTTTCTTAGTTTTTCTCAAAAACTAAGTGGCGACTCTATTTTCGATAAAAGGGGTTTTTAAAATTTGATTTTCAAGGTGTTAAAATATTTTTCAAAACATCTTTTGAATTCTTTTATTTTTGACCCCTAAATCCCAACGCCACAGTATTTTCTAGCGACTCTGCTAGGGATCGAACCCAGAATCTCTGGTTTCCAAAATCGAATAAGAGAGCTAGACTCAAAAGCATCATTGGTTCTTAATAAAATTCTTCATTTGTATTTTTGCATACAAATGCATTGTTCTTCAACCCCCCTTGCCTGGTCGACCTAATGCCCTCAACGTTAATCTGTTTCGGGGATTGTTAGGGAGACGGGCAACCGTTACTGACTGTATGCTATCATAGGTGCAGTAAAAGAGTTCGGGCGTACTGTTTGACCATGTCCTGCACCACTCCAGGCATGGAAGGTATATACCCAGCTCTATTCAGAAGGTACCCCATTCGATTGACCAAAACTGGCCTTTTGCATATAGTGAACCTAGAACCCCCCAGTTAGGTGCTGCTAACCCTAATAGGATTATATGTTTTTCTTTATTGTATGTTTTGTTTGTATACTGTTAGGATTCTTTGTTTGGGTTAGACTAGTTCTTTCCCCAGGCTCGACCTGAATTTTCTGTTATCCTTCGATTAGATTAGTTTTTTGCCTTCGGGTTCTTACGTGGATTTCGTCCTTTACCCTGATCAGTTTTTCACGCTATAGTTTTCTTCCCAGGGTCATGCCCGTGTTTTGTTTTAACACCGCTAAGATAGTCTCTCTCTCCTCCGGGTTCTTCTCGGATTGTCAGTTCTTCCCTGTTGTTGTATCGAGCTTCTTCTCGGAGTCATTCCTGTGTTTTGTTTTGGACCTTTAAGATTATTTCTCCACCTTCCGGGTTCTTCTCGGGTTGCTAATTCTATATCCCATTTTTTTTAGTCTAGGCTTGCTTTCTTCAAACCCCTTTCTTTCGACCTATGTGAGAAAGTTTTTGTTTTACTACCGTTACGCTGTCGATTTTCCTTTAAACTCATAGGTCGAACCAGCATCTTGAGGGTTAGAATAGTCCTTTTGTCGGAACGCCGCCCGCTTAAATAAAGCATTTCCTCTAAAACTTAGTTGATTCATCCCCTTTGGTTCTCATCTTGGATTTTCAAATGTTCAGTTGTTATGCTGGTGGTATGAGCCCGATAGGGGCATTATTTCAGTTTCGATTGTTTTTGGGTACTGATATATTTGTTGTCTGTTATCTGAATTCTTTCAAAAAATGTCTGAGGTTGGTTATTCTGCTTATGGGATCTGGTTTTTCTGTGGTTTACCATTGATCCAAAAAGAGTACAATCGACACGAGTTTGGGTAAGATCAGAATCAGGCAGACTTC
>JAUMHN010419642.1:0-13409 GCA_032360265.1 Heliamphora ciliata
TGCTGCTCACGCTTGGTGGAAATATGCCAGGACTATTGCAGGAGTTACTTGGGCAGCTTTTACAGGAGTATTTCTAGTGAAATACTTCCCAGCTTCGAGGAGAGATTTGTACAGAGAGGTGTTCTACATTCTTACCCAGGGGGCGATGGACATCATGTAGTAGAGTTCAGGTTCACATGCTTGTCCCGGTTTGCACCTGAGTTAGTGAGCACAGACGAGCTGCGTTCTATGAGGTTCGAGCGGGGTCTGAGACCGGCGATCAGGGAGCGTGTAGTAGCGATGGAGATTCGTGTGTTCACGGAGCTGGTGGAAGCAGCAGCGAGGGTGGAGAACACCGTGATTGAGATCCGAGCTTCTAGAGAGGCCAGGATACCGCAAGGCGGAGCAGAGGCGCAGACAGCTGGGTGTTCCAGTAAGAGGTAGAGGTCCTCTAGTCCCAGTTTTCATCCATCTGGATCACAGCAGTTCTCTGCACCATCACCATCAGTGGCTTCGTCAGGGAGGCTAGAGCAGAGGGAGGTCAGATGTTTCCGATGTGGACAGCCGGGGCATCGTGTTCCAGATTGCCCGCAACTGAGGCAACATAGGGACCCACAGTTGAGGCAGGCTCAGAGTTCCATACAGGATCAGTCGCAGGGGACGGAGTTACCCACTTGTTACAGATGTGGTCAGACTGGACACATCCGCAGGACTTGTCCCCAGAGGGATGATGCGCCGAGCAGGGAGGACACACCAGCGGGTTCGTATGCGCAGGGTCGACAGCAGCTTTCAGCAGTACAAACTTCTAGGATGGCAGGTGGAAGTACATCAGTTCAGTTGGTGCGGCAGCCGACAACGCCGAGTTATGACGGACAGAACAGAGTGGGGTTGCCCCGAGTGTATTCTCTTGTAGCTCGCAGTTCATTGAGGGCACCGATCGTGCCAGAGGATGCTAATATACCTTCAGTGAGCAGAGGTACTTTCTGAGTAGGCAGGCTTTGGACCAATTTCCTTATTGCATCTGTTTGGGGTTGTTTATGGATCCCGTGGATGGTGTGTTGTGTTGAGGCAGTGATTGGTGAGGTTGTGAGGTTGGGAGTGTTGTAGATCCCGAGTCTTTGAGATAGTTGGCCATTGTCTAGGATGCCTGACCTTGTTTGATTATATTCTAGGAATGGTTTGGCTGACCATCTCGTGTGCCTCTGTCGGTTTCGATCGACAGTTTGTTCTTTGACCATATGTTGAATTTCGGGGTCGAAATTCCTTTAAGAGGGTAGAGTTGTGAGACCCTGACCTGTTTTCTTTTTTCGGCGTTTTTGGACGTGCGTTACGTGTTTTCGTTTGAGCATGTTTTTATTGCTTTTGATGCATGATCGGGCTTAGATATGCATGCGGGGTAGGTTCCCGGGGCCATGGACCATTGTGACGCGATTCTCGAAAAATTTCAAAAAAAAGATATTTTGGAGACCTATAAATATCTGGAGTTAGATATTTTTATAAAGATATTTTCCAAAACTTCTCCAACAAGCTTCATGTTTTCTCTTTTCCTTCTCTCTAAGTTCTTGGGGGCCCGAGGCTCAGTTTTCAGCGATCCAACAGTAGATCTGTGGTTTTGGCGTTGTGGGCTACGCAACCATCTGATCAGATTTTAATTCCGACAAAGCTCAATTTTTCACGTGTATCAAGACATCAAGTTTTAAACTTACTGAGGTAGGATTCTAGACTTGTATGTGTTATAAGGGTGCTATGGGTAATCGGGTATCTTTTTACCGGTCGAATTGTTGTAGATCTGATTCTATGTAAAGATGGATTTTTGGGTTAAAAACTGGGTTTTTATTGATTTTGGTGGATGGAATCAGATTTTGGGGGTTTCTTTTGAGGTCTTGGTGTTAGGCTTTGGCGTGTGGATGTTCACGGGTATTGATTTGGAGTTTGGAGGCTTCGATTCGAGGTTTAGAGGGCTGAACCCGTAGCTTAAAAATGGTTTCTGGGTGAGTTCGGTCAACTGAACTCATAGGTTCAGTCGACTGGATCATGTTCTTGGGGTTCGGTCGACTAAACCGTGCGTTGTGGCATTTTTGGTTTTCCAGTGTGGTCTTCGGTCGACTAGGGGCTTTGTTCGGTCGACTGAAGTGCTGGGGTGTGTTTCGGTGGTTCTGTGGTTGGGTTCTGGTTTTCGATTGGCGTCCTGTGGTATTCAATTGATTGATTTATGGGAATTGATCGATTCAAGTATCTATGGATTTCTTTTGGGGTTTGGGTAATGGCATTGTGGTTTCGGGGGTCGTGTGGTGGCCTGGGGTGTTTATGAGATGCCGTCCTCGGGTGTGACGCGCATGGTTGGTTTAGGGTTTGCGGCACGGTTGTGTGAGTGCTGGTTATGTGCGCGACGTGTGAGATCATGGTTTGGTTAAAGGTGGGGTTCTGGTAAGAATCGGTCTGAGAGAGGTTTCAGGTGCTGACCTTCAGGTTAGGTGTTGGTTGTCCTTGTGTGTGGATGGGTCCCGATTTGCGGTGGATCGTTCGGTTATCGAATGACGGGTGTGTGGCATGTGATGTCTTATCGGGTTATATGGTTATGTGCATTTATAACTGTTTGTTTATGTAAGTGGATTACATGGCATGATATCTTATGTGTATCGTGGTTACATGCTTTAGAACTCAGAGTTTTATTAGGCATGGATGTGATGGATTTGTGGGGCACATGCATGTGGTGTATGTGGTATGTTATATGCATTTAAATCCTGATTAGGTTATGCATAGGAATGTTCGGTGTTATCCCGTAATTTCAGTTTTATCCTGTTATATATGGTGTTATCCCGTGGTATGCGGTCTCATCCCGTGGCATGCGGTTTTATTTCGTGGTATGATCCGTAGTCGGCGGTTCCATCCCGTGGCTTACGGTATAGTATGCGGTTTTATTCCATGGTGGGCGGTCTTATCCCGCGGTGTACGATTTTACCTAGTGGTTTGGTCTATGGTTTTACCCCATAGTATACGGTCTTATCCCGGGAATGTATGTTTATGTACAGGTCTTTATCTCAGCATTAGGGTTGTGGTTGCGGCGTGTGAGGGCCGGTTGTTAGATTTGTGGTTGCGGCATATGAGAGCCGGCTGCATGTACCATGGACTGCATGAATTTCATTGTGGGACGGATGGACCAATTTTCAAATTGTTTTTAAGAGTCGTGTGAATCGCGATCTAAAAATCTTTTTCAACTGTTTTTAGGCTCCTGTGAGTGAGTCAAAACATGGTTTGTATCCTCGCTTTTCCGTTTGCATGTGAAAACTGTTTTCAAGACTTGAAAGAAAATCTAAACCTGTACTTCGGTTTCTTAGTATGTTTTGCTTATATTACATGCTTGTCTAGTTTCTACTGAGCCTTGGCTCACGGTGTGAGATTTGTTTTTCTTCAGGTACCGGTCACGCTGGTTGATCTGGAGGTGCTGGAGGAGGTGGAAGAGTGTAGTCTTCCTTTTTGTTAGCTTTTTACATGTATGCTTTAACATGTTTTATGGGCGTTGGAGCCGTGTAATGTTGCCGTTTGGCATTTTTATACAATGCATGCATGGTTTATTTTGAGAGTGTATTCTCGAGTTGGATGTATGTTTGGTTGTTTTAGGGTGTTTCACGTGGCCCGGAGTTTGGGGCGTGACAACTACTGAACCTTATTACTCCACACTTCATTCCCATGGGCAAACAACATACCCACCTCTAAACCTATGGTCAAACACAAACAACCTCTAGACATATCACACTCTGGATACACCGTCTCAGCACCTGGCCAACCACGCAATCGAACCCTTCTACAGTCCTTTCAAAACTCATGCACCCAATACGGTTCCCAAACACAATCTCCTAATCACGAGGATAACAACCAAACCACGGACCTGCATTTTTGTTGGAATCCCACATAATTGATACTCGAGAATTTCACCACGTAAACCACTCAATTGCTCGGGTTCACGGGGTAAAGCAAACGGACTCTTCAAGAAACCATGAGCAAATAAACTCGCACTCTTACGATCCCAGCATTTAACTCCCACCAAGGAAGAGCAATCACACTGGTCATTCAACCACAAAACACCTCTCCTACTAGAAAAACCATGAGTCAGCTCTAGGCTCTACTCTATGTCACTTCCTCTTAGGGCCACCGTTCACAATATGTATACAACTCGTCGCACTAGGTCCTCAAGCTTAGATCTCTACTCAAACACATTAACTATCGTTCACTTCTTCACATCCCAGTGATACATCGCACGCATCCATAAAACCCCCATCAGTTAACCACTAAAACATAACACCATACATACTCTCATCATTTTAGGACATCTTCTCGCGGGGTTGCATCACATCCACTGGTTTCCCACAGTCTCGAACTCGCGGCTTCGATACACCCATCAAAAAACAAAGAACGTTCAACCGAGAACACATGTCCCTTATAACACTACATAAATACCACCGGCACATTGCTATCCGAACGTAAAAGCGACTACATACCACATGAACATAACAAACCTCACCTACCGACTCTAGACCAAACAACACTATCCTATCACTCGCCCCTAAGGATAAGATAACATCACCATTTCTAGATCTTACGCCATGTCACACACTACCAACATCATCTCCTCATGGAGCCTCTTTATACCGACACATCATCCTAAGACGACCGAGTTAGCTACACCAACAACATCTACCACATGCACCACAAACCTCACACACTCACACTCACACTCACATTCACATTCTTACCAAATACCCTGCATTACACATTGTCTCTAAATCTTGAAAACGGCGACCCAAGCCACAAAACTCTTCTCTGTAAAACTTTCTAAACAACCTCGTATCATCATTCACCACATCACCATCACCACCAATATACATCTCATCGTACGTTTATGCACATCACCCAAGAACCAATCTGTCAACAACATCCTAAACCCACATACTCATTCCTCATACACTCTCGACTTCTATCAAGAAGCGCGACTCAGCACCACACCACGAGAAAAACTCAAGGGTCATCAAGTTGACCTTCAAAACCATAAGATACCACTGTGGCTGCCAACAACACCCCTCAGGGTAAGGGATATTCCCAAACACTATCTAAGCTCAGGCTTTGTAACACCCTTTAGGTCGAAGATTATTATGCTCCTATCCACTATGCTCCCATCCACTGTGCTCCCATCCATATCTAATCTCGGGGTACACGGCTCATGACATAGCATGGCTCAAGACATAGCACGGCTCATGATGTACATAATCCTCAACGCGTCCAAAACCACGCCTCAAATTCAACCATAACAAACAACCTCCAAAAGGTTTCAACTAGCTTGTTCGTCAAGCTACTAGTAGCACAACACACAACAGGCAACTAACCACAGTCACCCCCAACTCACATGGGTACAACACACTCCAAACAATTAATGCTCATTTCACGAGCTTAAACCCACCATAATTACTAACCACCGGGTCACACTTCCACAACCCACACCACCATCCAGACCATAACTCATCATAGCCTCACGAGCATAACTCTTATAACAACGATACCACAACACCCAACTAGGTTAAACTCAACCTAACCTTCTAAAGCCAAGCTACACACTACTCAACACCTAATCACATCACATCAACACATGGTCATATACCGAGGGAAAGCCTCAAAGCAACGCGACAATCTGGGCAACTAATTTAGATTTCTCATAAGAAAAACGTCGGCCAAATGCTTTTCTATTTTGAACCCCAAAGTAGTTGATCAGACGCCATATGGCATGCCACATCACCCTAAGACTCAACCTCCATACTCATATAAACACATAACATGCGCAAGACAATTCAACCGCAAACTCATGCAGGCATATAATTCATGCCGTGTAGTGGTGCCAAATCTCATCAAACAATTCACATATAAGGGTCATCCTTACTTCCCATGGCTCTTAGGTATTCGAACCTAGAGTTTTGATACCATTCTGTCACGCCCCGACCCTAGGGATCCGTGAACCAACCCAAACCGTCCCACATAAAGGTCATAAACTGAAACTTTTCTTCATTACAAGTTTGAGTTCAAAACTTATGTGGAAAAGAAAATTTCTTTCTTTAAGCAACCATACTCTCGGACATATCAAATTCCAAACAAAAGCTTTGAGTTTTCTAGAGTTCATTAACAATGATAATATCATTACAATAATCTATTTAAGTTTATGTACAAACATAATATAACATACAAAAGAAACACTAAATCTTTCTTCTAGCTTTTCTCAAAATGTGTCCTTTGCCCTGGTATTGCCTCTGGTCCTCGAAACCTAAAATGGTCGAGTACACGTATATGAGCCAAAACTCGTAAGATAAAAATTAACTCAAATGTAATGCATGATTTGTGAGGTGTGATGGGTGCACCCGAAGTAAAAATGTAAATTTCACCAATTCATTATTTATTCCCACGCACACACCCACACACATCGATTTATTCTATTCATTTGTTCATTCGTTATAACATCAACTCTTTATTTCATATTTCTCATTCACTGAGCTCCTTTTTAAAAACATTTCGTTCTTTCCCATTATCAATTTTACTTTCTCAAAACCCAATTTCTCACAAACCGTATCACAACTAATGAACCGATGTCAGGTGCAGCTTATAGAAACCCCTCGCTATTATTCCCAATAGGCTATGCGAAGCCATTGGGTAATAGATAGCTCCATAACTCACCACGACACAACACCATATTTCAGGGGCTAACCCGTGGGCATGTAATCCCTATCTTGCGCAAGTTTCTGGTCATTCACCGCGAAGCTGTGTAAGCCCAACTCAATCCACATCAGTCCACATAGTTTATTATTTGTCTATAACTTTCATTTTCACAGTCCAGGAGTCTAACCCACAACCGGTTCCTTTCCCAATCATTATCACATTTTTCTATTTCGATTTCAATTTCAAGTTTTCCATTTCACTGTCAAGTCACATTCGATTTTAGTATTCAATTTCTCTTTTCAAATCAAATGCATCACAAACTTCAGCACCTAAATTTCTCATGAATCACATTTCAAATTTTTTTTTATCGATTTCATATAGCACCAACAACACAAATGAATTCATATAAGATTATGCCATTTGAAGAAAATAAAATACACCCATCATATATATATACAAGTTTAAAACCTATGTTTCTCTGCTAAAAGTGTAAGAGTTTAAATGATAACCATGCCATTTCACAACCCTCAACAACCCAGTCTTGTTCTTTCAAAACCATCGCATATGTAGTAAACCTACTTTTATCATAAAACCCGACTAACCGACCTAACACATGCATCCCAACCCAAATATATTTATATAGGTGTATCCATAGCCCAAGGAATAAGAATTTTGATAAAAAGTCTAATGAAGATGTCAAATAACACTTTCCAATACATTTGGCCAAAAATGGGTAAAAATAATTAAGAAAATTTGATATACCCTCACTATTTTGGTCATAACTTTTTCTACAAAAAGAATTTTATTGTGAGAGTGGTGTCATTGGAAAGAAGACTTCTGGGGTTTCGATTTGAGTACAAAACTGACCTAATTTGGAGTTCGGATAAGAGAGATAAATTGATTTGAAGAAAATATTTTCAACTAGAGAAAAATGGCCGCGGGCTAGACCGCGGGCTAGACCGCTCGAGCAGTCTGTCCAGTGGTCTGGCCTGCAACAAGAAGCCGAGACTAACCCAGGACCGCCCTCTAAACTGCTTGAGTGGTCCTTCGAGCCGTCCTGCACCGAAATTTGATTTTTTTGCTAAGTTTTGAAGCCAACAACCATCCAAACCCATTTTCATGCAAAAACATAGAATTTTAAGTATCTTAAACCCCCTTTTATACAATAAACTCTCAAAATCATGGTTACGCATTAGTCAAAAATCCCAATTTTCTTAAAAACCTAACTCATTCACACACACCCCCATCAAATTTTCAAATGCCACATGAAATCCTCTAGATTTTCATTCATATAAACAAGATATCAACCAAAATCAACACAAACATATGAGAAAATCTAGATCCTACCTCAAATTGTGTAAAACTTCAAGATTCTTCCAAATCCTTCCTCCTAGGGTTTTCGGCACCTTTGGGATTGCTCCTTGAAGCTTCTAATTGCCCTTGTTTGAGAACTAGGGCTTCAATCTTGTCTTGTGTGCTCCCAATCTAGCTTCTAACTCTTCAATTTCGGATGAGGGAGGCTAGGGTTTGTGAAATTTGTGATTTAATTTTCAATAGGATAAAAGATGAAGAAGAGAAATGGTTGAGGGAAGAGACCAACGAAAATGGGTGAGGGTGATTAGACTTTGGGTGTATAACTCTCTCTCTCACTCTTGCTTATTCTAGAATGGCCCAAGGGCCTTGTTTGGTTTTCCTCGTATTGTTTCTACTTTCTTGTTTTTAACTTTAGCTCTAATAGCTTGTTTTCACTGCAATGTAGTTTCGTTAACTTTTTAACTTTATTCCACATTTACAACTTAATTTTAAACCCATATTCCAATAATTTGAATTAATAAGCTATATTTAGCCACAAATTATTGTCATTTATCATCCCGTATCTCAATTACACTTTCACATATTAGTAAGTTAACCGTTAACGAACAAAATTTTATAACACCCACATCCAAATTTAATTCCGTCTCTGTACTTAACCGAAAACATGAAAGCATAAGATATACACATACCGGGTTTTTACATGTCATGCGTATGTTCATTGTTAGTTCTTTTTCTACGAGTTTCGACTCATGTTGTTTAACAACATTTTAAGTGATAGCGGAGAGAAGGTTTTAGAGTAAGATGATGGTCGCTGGACCCTTTTGAGTAACTGATAGAATTACACTTACTTTGATAGCATGTTTTTGGGAAAAAAATTGTAAAGATCTAATTCTTATTTCCTTTTGGAGTACTTGAATTATTGTATTTTGGGTTAGAACACCCATGTTGTAAGGCCCTAAAGCCGTATATTCATGTCATGTATGCATGTGAAGACGTTTCGTTCATTCAATAGGTTGAAAGTTTTAATCTTTAAATGATGTATCTTGATATTGAAATTTGATTTTGGGTTCATAGGTTAAAAGGTGGTTGTTTTATTCTCAAATGTATGTTTTACTTTTCAAGTTTGCCTATCAAAAGCCATGTTCAAAGGATGAAAATGGGGTGATTTTCCAATGCTTAGAAAGAATTTTCAGACTTTTGAGCAGTGAACTATCGGGTGCCTCGCCGCTTGAGCGGTGAGGAGTCCGCTCGAGCGGACTCTACTGGGTGGCGTTTTATTGAAAATTGTTTCAAAACGAGATTTTCTTAAATGGTTTTGAGCTATCCTTTGGGATATAAATTGACTGTATCAGGGGTTGTTTAAAAAAAATATGATTTCTTTTATTTGAGTATTTTCCTAATTTTACTCGGATTTTATTATTTCGAAATTAGAGCATTACACTTAGACTTGACTAGACTTCCTTTTGTTATCCTATCTAGATTTGGGACTTCTGAATTATAGTTTATTTCAAATTGACACTATTCTTTTGTTTCCTTATAGGATGGACCCCCTGCACCCCAAGATTTCCTCGTCAACAGCATCTTGAGCGAAGCAAGCTGGCAGTTGTTGGAAATGGTTGAGGCTGTCATGATTCGCAACCCCCACCTCACCCAGGGTGAACTATAAGCAGCAATTTATCATCGTCTCAAAAACCTTCTAGCCAAACGGGTGGCCCGAGGAAGCTACTTTATGGAATGCGTCTACATGATCATCATGAAACCAGTGGAAGAGCCACTCGCAGATCAGCCACTTATCCCAATTAGAAGGGTATAAGTGACTCAGCTCTAGGAAACCCCCTGCAAGAACACCAGTTAGAAGGAGACGTATGGGATAGCGGTAGAGTTTATTTTTTCATAATGTTTCGCTTTGTATGACACTATGTACCTCCTTAGTTGTTTTGCCTTAGTATCGTGTCTTGTGACTTCCTCTTAAGAATTACGTCTGGTGGCTTCTTCAAAACAGTCTGTGTACTATGCTATTTTAATTGTGACACTGATAGGCCTCTTATTATCGTTATCCCTGCTATCCCATCAATGTAAAAAAAAAAAATCCTATTGTGTAGAAACCCCATAGAATGTTTTGTATTAATCTATAACTTATAAGAACAACAAAAAAAAATTGGTTATGCCTAAGTTATATAGTTGGTCGAATTAGAATGCCATCGGATTCGGAGACAGGGAGAGAATTACATGTGAGGGATGACTAAAGACACCAAGGTCAAAGGCTAAAGACCCAAATAGCGAGTGTAATGACCCAGTTTGGACCTTATTTGTAATGATCCAGTTCAAACCCTAGTATTAGCAACGGTTAGCCCATGAGATCTTCGGTCACTAAAAGGTTAGGAAAAACTCTTGTTCAACCAGAAATCCTAATTCGATATAGAAACCCTAAAAGACCTAATACTCAAGAGGAAAAACCCCTAATACAAAAAGAAAGCTTTCTAATCTCGAAGATCATTAACTTACTCTAAAACACTAATTCAAAACCCTAAGGAGCTAAACCTAGAAATAAGACTCTATGCCCCAAACTCTTGCTAAGAAATGCTAACCTAGCTTCATAACCTTTCAAACTCAACACTCTATATGTGTTGCCCGATAATAGCAAAACACAAACTCCAAATCCAAAGAATAAGAGAATCAAGTACGAGTCCTAACTTGGAAAGAACATTATACTCAAAAACCTAAAACCCCGTAACCTCCAATAATTGTACTTTAACCCCAAATCTTCAAGATAACTGCACTTTTAGCCTAATACACCAAAATTCATGATAAGTTATAAATCTCATGAGAAGACACTTTAATCTACATCCAAATTACTTCCAAGAGTTCTTAAGTGTTTTAGTTTCGATAATTACATGCAAGTCCTTCACATCTTTATAATTGCACAAAAGTTCCTGGGATATTTGTCATCCATAATTCTCTATAATCAACATTAATTAATATATAAATATGTATATATATACTACATATATAGCATATATGGAAGACTGCCTAGGAAGATGTGCCAAAAATATTTTAATAAATAAAATAAAATACAATATTCAAATCAAATTTCAATTTTCAAGACATTAAAATATATTATAATAATCACAAGTCTCTAAAATGTCATCAATAAATATGCACATATATATGCATACCAAATCTCATAGATAAAGTAAACAAATATAAAATATATATTTTATGAGAATTGAATTAAACTTGTTAAGGGGGAACTTAATACATCCATTCTCAACTAAAAGATCAAAATTTGACACATGAACACCATAAATCAAATATTTAAATATAATTAAGTAGAAAAAGACAAAATAACAACAAAAATGACAAAAATTCCTCTTAGTAGCCGGCTATCTCAAAAATTTGTGCCAAAAAAGTTACTTTTCGCATTTTTAAGTTCAAAATGAGAAAAAAAAAGTACAAATCCAACATTATTATGACCCAAGAATATTCAAACAAACAATATACATGATAATATAATATTATAGGATAACAAAAGCAAATAAATCATTATTGAAGTTCTTACGCACTTAAATAAGTCAAAAAGTCACATATTGTCAAAATAGCTTAAAGTAGGTTAATTGCCTACACTTAAACAATTGATTATTGTCAAAATTTTTATAAACTATAATAATAATAATAATAATAATAATACTAAAATAATTCATTTTAATAAGTTAGAAGACTAAAAAGATATATCAAATTAATTTTAAAAATACTTTTTTGGACAATATAGTGCCAAAACACTACGAAATAAGTAGTTAATGCAAAATTAAGCACTTTGAACCACCCAAGCACACCCCAGTTGAATTCCCATTTGATTTCCTACAATTTACAGATTTCAAAATGTCTCAAAAAGAACAAAATTCAGTCATGCAACCTGTCACGCCCCAAACTCTGGGTCACGTGAAACACCCACAAACAACCAAACCTAACACCCAACCCGAGAATACACTCTCAATATAAAACATACAGGGATTGTATATAACTGCCAAACGGCTTACATTACACGGTTTCAATACCGAAAAAACATGTAACATACATGATACTGAAAGAACAAAAAGAAAGAGTACAGATCTTCCGCCTCTCTAGCAATCCCGAATCAACCTGTGTGACCGGTACCTAAAAAATTTCAAATTCCACACCGTGAGCTAAAACTCAGCAGAAACTAGACAACACACGAAGTATAAGCTAAAATGCTAGGAAAATGAAGTGCAGTTTTTGACTCTCTTTTAAGCCATTAAAACGATTTTCACAAGCAACGAGAAAGTGAGGATATGAACCATTTTTAACTCACAAGGGCCCCGAAAATGATTTTTGTGCCACGACTCACACAGATCGTAACAACAGTTTAAAATTGGTTTATCCGTCCCGATATGCATTTCATGCAATCCATATATCTTCTCGGACATTCACTAAGGGACCACAGCCCCCGTCTAATGCATCTTCTCGGCCTCTCGTCGAAGAACCTCAGGCCCAACGAAACTCCCTTCTCGGCCTCTTGCTGAAGGACCATAGCCCCAACAAAACCCCCTTCTCGGCCTCTCGCCGAAGGACAACAACCCCAACAAACGTACCTTCTTAGGTCCTCCCCAAAGGACCTCAGCCCTGACGAATGCCTTGTTAACCAGGGTTAACATTCACAGAACCATATGTTCCTCTATCTCATCCCATTCACATATGCATAACTAAACCAAGGTTTAATGCATAATTCCACGTACCAACATTACGTTTCACATAACCACGTTACACATAACGACATCAAAGCCAAGCAATTCATCTACACAATTCGTACATAAATAAACTAGAGTTATAAATGCACATAGCCATGTATAATTTCACATCATGACGCTACCCGCCACATAACCCGACATCCACTCACCTGTCAACCAATCACCCACAAAACTAAGCCTAACCCGAAGGCCAACACCAAACCCATAAGACCCCAGTTTCACAAACTAACAACACATTTCCCAAAATGAACCACAGGCCTAAACACGCCCCATACCCACCGAAGAACAAACACCACGCACCTAATCGTGCACCACACCCACATCTAACCATGCACATCAATCCTGAGGACGGCATCTAAACAATCACCCGAGGCCACGACACGACCCTCGAAGCCACATTACAACCAATCGAACACCAAAAAGAATCCAATAGTATTTTATTCGACTAATCTCATATATCAATCAACTGAATACCATTGAAAACCAATTAGCAACAGAGGAACCAACCACCAAACAACAAACAACCCGCCCAGAACCTCAGTCGACTGGACCCCAAACCCCAGTCGACTAAAAACACATTGGAAAAGCCAAAAACCTAAACAAAAGCACCCCAGTCGATTGACCTCCCAGGTTTAGTCGACTGAACCCACAACC
>JAUMHN010419653.1:0-13408 GCA_032360265.1 Heliamphora ciliata
TGTGACCGCTGTTAAGCGCATCTTTAGATACCTCTTAGGAACACAAAATCTAGGATTATTTTATCCTAGAGGAATAGACTTTGAGTTATTTGGCTATTCAGATGCTGATTTTACCGAATGTAAAGTAGATAGAAAAAGCACAAGTGGTACTTGTCAATTCTTAGGACACTCTCTAATCTCTTGATTTAGCAAAAAGAAAAACTCAATGGTCTTGTCTACAGTCGAGGTTGAGTACATTGTAGCAGGAAGCTATTGTGCACAAGTTCTTTGGATGAAACAACAATTAGAGGATTATGGTTTTCACTTAGATCATATCCCAATAAAATGTGATAACACTAGTGCAATCAATATATCCAAGAATCCTATACAACATTCAAGAACCAAGTATATAGAAATTAGACATCATTTTATAAGAGATCATGTGCAAAAAGGAAACATTAAACTTGAATTTATAGGCACAGATTACCAATTAGCGGATATTTTCACAAAACCTTTAAATGAAGAAAGAATATGCTTAATTAGAAGAGAACTTGGTATGTTATGTGCTCCAAATTGATGATTTATATGTCATACTAACCATATCTTTTATTGCATTTCAATATGCCTGATATTCTTTCTTGAATGTGAAAATGTGTCGACACTAATGTGTGTTGAGTCGACATAAAACTGAATAAAAGTGGCACTATGAAGAAATGTGTCGACTCTATTTTATTTAGTGTCGACACCGTAGTTTTTTCTAACTCTTGATAAATTTGTGTCGACACCAATCTTAACTGGGTCGACCCAAATGGCCAAAACGTGTCGACACCAACTAAAATTGTGTCAACACCATCTCTCCTTTTCGATACCCACACTTGACACGAAATGTGTCGACACCAAATTAAATTTGTGTCGACACAAATCGTTAAGTTTATAAAAGAGGCGTCTGTCCCCGAAATGTCATCTCGTTTCCCTTCTTTTTCTAAAATCATTCGTCTCCCCCCGCCCCATTCTCTTTCAAACCCTTGTGTCGACTCCCTCTCCCTCATCTTCTCCAAATCTTCAATCTCAACCTCCATCCACCAAAAATACCTCCGAAGACAATGGGTAAAGGCACCAAACGACCAGATGGAGAGGGTTCTTCAAACCCTAGATCGAAGAAGAAGAAGACTGCGACGACAACGACAATGGAAACCGATCGACAAAATGTAGCCTCCTTCGAGGTAATTTCCTTTCAATCTTCCAAGATTCGTCATCTCTACTTTTCATCTTTTGTACATAGAAAAATTTGGGCTGGCCATTTCATAGACTTCGAGTATTTTGACTAGATTGAGATGAGGTTCAAGGACCTCTTCTCTAACCTTGGGTGGGAAAGGCTCCTACAGATTTAAGAGCCTCACTACCCCACCTTAGTCAAATCCTTTTTTTCCCACATGTACATTCCACTCGTTCCTTCCACCACCATTACCACTTGGGTAAATGGTGTAGACATCACTTTATCCCCCTCTACCCTGAATGAGATTCTGGACATTTCCCCCGGTGACATTTGTGTTTGGCACAACCAAAAACCTACTGAGATTGAAGGCTTCTCTTTTGAGGAATGTGTCAAAAATATTTTTGAGAATGACAACATTGACCCCTTCAAGCCCTTAGAGGCAAACTCCTTGAAACCTAAAATGAGAATCTTACATCACATGGTCAACCATATTTTTCTTCTCTAGATGGGAAAATTCGGTGATGTATCTTACATGCACATAATCATCATATGGTGCATTCTCGAAAAGAAAAACCTAAATTTAGGCTTTCTTTTCATTTCCCATGGTAAGAAAAATTCCTCTCTGCCACACGAGATGTACCTAACCAAAGTGTTTCGACACTTTAAGGTCAATCTTTTTGAGGAAAAAGCCATTGCCTTTTCTAAACCCGATCTTTATGGAAAGTCCTCTCTAAAACATATGCAAATTGCATATGTGGATGGTGCTTGGACCACCATTCGTAGAGGTACCCCTGCCCCTACCAGGACTCCTCCCCGTGCCTCTCAAGACATCCCTTCTATCCCCATTGATCTTGATTCTCCTCCCACACGACCTGACTTTCATGGACCCGTTGACGCTTCAGGTCCATCACATTCTGTCCCTCCTCCTGCTCTTTTTGACGCTGCCCCATTTATTCTCCCTGCTACTCCATCATCTTCTGCTCCTGTCCATGTTGACCTATCTGAGGTTGTATCCTTGATTAACTCCCTCTCTTCAAAAGTGATTCTTTTTCAAGCTAATTTTGATCAGTATTTCTTCGATCTCAATCATACTGTCTCCTCCATTTCTGAGAAAGTCAACGCTGTTGAAAAATCCAACCGTTCCCTGAGAAAAGAAATTGAACGAGCCACCGATGCCGGATGGTCTTTGTGTCGCACAATGGACGATAGCATCGTCTCCATTGTCAACGCGAGCAATGCCATCCTACGGCAAGTTCGCAAAGAATACGACGAAGGCGTGGTCATGGCTGTCCAAGCCAACTCCCAAAAAGTGAACGAACACCTAAAGTGGGTCAAGGAAGAGTGGACCAACCAGTTCAAGCCGAAGGAAACCAAGGAATAAAAAGCTGCAAGACTCAAGTGAGAAGCAGACCTTACAATGACAGCACGATGGGAAGCCCTGGCAATAGGTGAAGCCAAGGACGAGCGATCACGCGCCGCCAATGAACGAGCCTCTACAAGCAAGGAGAAGGCCAAGGCAAATAAAGAACTTAAAAAATTCATGGATGACCAATAGCCTTTTTTTTATGATTCTAAAAGGGGATTGATTACAGTAAAAAGAAGGAGAGTATAGAAGTGAAGGGGAGAGAAGAGAGATGTTGAAGTTGAAGTAGAAGTAGAAAGTTCAAAACATTTCTTTAAGTTTTCTTTTGAAGGTGAAGATGTAAAGCTTTAACATACATTATTTCTAGTTGGTTGAATGGTTTAACTAATTTGTATGTTTGAACATTTTTTTTGGATGAATGGTAATGTTGTTTTAAAACTCTTGGATGTTGTTTTAAAATCCTTGGATGGTTGAACATATTTGAAATAAATGTTTACATCTCTATACATATATGTGAATTGTTCATTGAATAGATAAGGATATAATTGTGCTGATATTAGATTTGACGAATCACTTTGCACATAATTCACTGTTTTGCACAAATTACAATAAAGTCAGAATGCTTTTTGATCATTTTTTGCAAATCATGTTAAAAACTATATGTTTTCACTCTGATGTATGTCTAGCTGTTATAATTGATTTTAATGTTTAAGGCATATCGATAAAGGGAGAACCCTTCTTGAAAAATATTTTCAAATATTTTTTTAAAAATGTAAATATGGTTGTAATCATCAAAAAATGGGAGATTGTTAGCCCAAGGGCTTTTTTTATTTTGATTTTGATGATTTTCATAATTTATTTTCTAATAATAAATGGCTTTAAATAGATAATATTTTATGTTTTCAAAATAAAATTGTTAACACATTTTGAACAATCAAAGTTGACACCTTAGCCAAAGAAAGAAATGACTTTTATATAAAAAAGGTTCAAATACTTGAGCATTATTTAATTAGAATATTTTTGTGTTGATCTTAATTGAAAATTAAGTCAAACACTTTTACAGAAAAGTATACTTAAAGCATATCAAGTGTGTCAACACTCATTGATCAAATGGTTTGACACCTTAATTGTTTTACAAGTTGATTTTCAAGTATCAAAACGTTAGTGTCGACACAAACTAGTTTTTTTCAACACAAAAGTGCCGAAGTGCCCAGACTCATTTTGAGTTGACAAAAACATATTTTGTGTCGACACAAAAGTGATCCTCACTTTTGATTTCCGGATGTTTGGGTCGACACAATTGGAAATTGTGTCGACACAAAATAACCGAGACCTCCTGCAGATTTTTGGTGTCGACCCCAAGACAAGTTGTGTCGACCCAAAAGTCCCGAGCCTGCTTGTAGAATTTTGGTGTCGACCCCAAGAGCAAACGTTTTGACACAAAACAACCAAGAGTATTTGCAGAATTTTGGTGTCGACCCCAGAGACTAAATGTGTCGACACAAATGTACTGAGACTTCTTGCAGAAATTTGTGTCGACACCAAAGGCAAGTTGAGTCGACACAAAATGGTTCATCCGGATGCTGAAGTTTCAAATGAGTTGACACGAGATTCAAATGTGTTGACCCTAGAACGTTGGAAGGTAAAGTGCAAAAATTGTGTCGACTCCTCAAAAGATTTGTGTCGACCCAACCACTTAAACAACCCTGCCCTAAACACTTTGTATCGACACCAAAGCTATTTGTGTCGACCCTAAAGACGAAAATTCAAAATACGACAAATCTCAACGGTTGGATTTTTGGCATTTATTGCTCCCACCTACCTCCAACGGTTTTGACCTCGCAAGAACTTATATAAGGAGTTACTTCTCAGCATTTAAGAGGTTGGAGACTTGCATTTACTGTTCCATTATTCAAATCAATCTCAAAAATCATCAAGCTCACATTTATTGCTGTAACTCCAGTTCTTGCTCCTCATCTCTCTTTACCCTTTCATTTATTGTAAATTATTTCTGTAAAGAGAGTGAGTGTTCTTCATTTATTGCACCTCATTTATTGTAATCAAGGGTAAGTCACTCTTTAGACTTTGACTGAGTAAGTGAAACTCATCAAAAAAGAGTTCAAGAGAGATTAGAAGAAAACAGAGTCTAGTTTTTATAGGATCTTCTTGAAACTGTATAAGGTGTTAAATGTGCCCGTAAACATTTAGATAGCTCCAGAGAAGACTTAAAACTTGTAAAAGCTTGGAATACGCCCGTGAAGTATTCTATATAGTGAAAATATTCAAGGAAGATCGTCAGGAGTGGATGTAGGTTAGGATAAAACCGAACCACTATAAATTCCTGGTGTCTGGTTCTATTTCTCTATCCCTCATCTTTTAATATTTGCATTGCTTAAATATTAGCATATCTTGCTTTATTGCAATATTAATAGATTTTCTTAAAAAAGTTATTTATTTGTTATTTAATTTTTTATGGCCCAATTCACCCCTCTTCTTAGGTTGCATATATCTAACATCTGATATATTAATACTATGGGATAATCTGTGCCTAAATGAATTTCCAATCAATTTAATTTTTTTAAAGACAGTTATCTCTCAAAGTATTTCTAATCAATTATTAAAAATATACAATCCAATCAATGAAATTTTATATAAAAAAGAATGGAGATTATGTACAATTTTTTTTATAATAAAATTAATTAAAATTTATTTTTAATAAAACGTTTTCTAGCTATAACTTATATCTCTAAAAAGTACTTTCGAATCAATTTCTTCTACTCAATTATTAAATAGTTCTTGTACTCTTCTGTACATAAAATGTGATTAATAAGAAAGACAATGTATTCAAATAAAAAATAAATTAAATAAATTATTGAACTTTTAAAACAATCAATATTATAATTAAAATGCTTAAGATTAATGAAATAAAATAAATAAAAATAAATCTCTCTATTACATAGAGTTTAAAGAGACATGGAACGTCACGTAGTTCATATAATTTCAAATTTCTCTACATGTATAATATAATAAATTTCTATATAACTATAAGATTCACATTCCAAAAAGAAAAATCATACACTATGTAAAATAAATTGTAAAAGTTCCCATAACTCCTCAAAAAAAATTTTTATAAATAAAAAATTATTTAAACTAAGTTTCTATCAAAGGTAACCAAAGCAACAATTTAAATTTTTAGTTTTCAGATATGAATAAAATGTTTTCTCAAAAAAAAAATAGTAATCAACTTTTGTAAAAAAAATAATGTATTTAAAATTATCACATAATAAATTTTATATTAAAAAAAATTAATTCAATAATTTTCTATTGAATATAACTAAAATAACATTTCTTCAATAAAACAAATTTATTTTTTGTGAATAGAGATGATATTTTTTGGAGAAAAATAAGGAGAGAGATGGTATTGAATGAGAAGATAGATGATAATTTTCCAAACTAACTATATTAAATGCGGAGAGTAATGACATTTTTTTTAAATGATACTTTTTGCCATTAAATGTAAGCTTGGATAATTTCAACCATTACATAAAAAATATGATGTGTCATAAGACCGTTCTATTTCGTAATATAGATTGATCAAACCAATATTTTAATACAAGATTTTCTAGTTATAACCCATACCTCTAAAAGGCATATTTGGATCAATATTTTCTACTCAATTATTAAAGAGCTCTTACACTCTTCTGTACATAAAAAGTGATTAGTAAACAAAATAAAATATTAAAATAAAATGCAAATTAAATGAATTATTAAACTTTTAAAATAATTATTATTACAATTAAAATGTTTAAGATTTAAGAATAAAATAAATAAAACTAAATTCCGACATTATGTAGAGTTTGAATATTAAATTAGAAAGTACTCATAACCTCCTCATAAGTAATCTGTGATACCCCGTCCTCTGGACACGCCGGGACATACATAAATATAAATATAGGGATATACTAGCCATACATTCATATTTACATACGTTAGTTATTATATCATAAAGGAATTTTGAACCGTTCAAAAGTACTTAACTATTACAGTTCCACCAAAAAATTTTAAAAAATTACACTAAGCACGAGAGAACTGAATATAAGAACAAAAGCAGAGGTGTCGACTCCTCAGAATGCATCAGTGAGATCCACGTGCTCTTGGAACTCACCTTATTCTTCAAACTCTTCTTCTCCCTCTGGGATGACTTCTTCCAAGAATTTCTCCTCACCTGTGGCACGAATACCATGAGCCAAGGCCTAGAAGCAAAACACTCTAACCTTCTAACTAATCTCACGGCACAAAATTCACAACACATACCCTATAACACCCAGTACAGTTTATAGCCAAAGAGACAGACAAATTTATGAAAGAATAACAGATAAGTTAATAAACATGTGCATATGAGATGCGGAGTATGTAATGCAGATACCCAACCCAACATGCACCAAGATTATAACAGGAATTCAAATCGGGAATCACCAGAGTAGACTTGATGGGACTTTAATCACCAAACCTATCCTCACCTCGTTGCGAATAGTAAATGCTTCGCTGGGCTTCACGTCACATCTGTTTTACTCAACAGCAACGGCGTGGGGGCAGGCCAACCAAAATGATCATCCATCCTTATCTGGGTCAACCAGAATAATCAAAGTAATAATGCGCAACAATTCCACCTTAAGAACCAGGATGCTCGTTTGGCATCAACCCAAAGTCTAAATCATCAAAACTAAAATGCTAGAGACGAACCCATGCTGCCCAATAATATCCGTAAACCATTAAAACACTGGGGACGCACCCAGGGTGTATAAGCCAAAAATCATTTCAAACATCGGGGATGCATCCAGGGTGTATAAACCAAAATATTTTTGAAAATGGCAACCAGGGACGCCCTAGACATGAATCAAGAAAGATATGTTTAAGCGATGGGTAGCCAAACTAGATATTTATCCTGAAGTTACGTCAACCTAACGTACTTCAATCCAAGCATCTAAGTCTACTTCCCTGGTAAAGATTTCAAGAGTGTACGAAGAATTCACAAAATCACTACAACAGATTGTGGTTTCAGGATCGAGAGAAGTGAACGATGGTAGAAAATTTTATCAATGTCAAACGTTTGGAATGGGTACTTGACAAATAATTGATATCGAGTTCTACAAGAAAAGATTTGGTTCAAGGATGATGACTTGAATCGGAGAATAATCAAATGCAAATACCGGTCATTATCAAGGCATGAAAACTTGAGGATAATGGTACTTTATAGGATTAAATTTCTAATAGGGTTATCAACAAGACTTGGGTGCATAAGAGTTACCGACGAATGACACTTGACGGTACCGTTGTGGACCGACGATATAAGAAGAAAGGACATGCAAAAGAACTTCAAAAAGTTAACACCAGGGCTTGGGGTAAATGGGAAAAGAACTTATAAGGATTAAGTCGTGGAGTTCTAACGGTGTCTCTCGATGTGATATCTAAAACTTCTCCTAGTGTGCACTCTTATCTACCCCCTTAAAATAAAGTAACTCGTTACACGAATCTCCGATCTTCAATCTCAATGCCCTTACTCGTCTTTTTCATGTAGATTCCTTGTTGTTCCCGAACTTGGTATTGTCCTAACACAACTCGCTATAGGACTTAGACACATAAGATTTTAGTTCTTATAATGTATAGATGATAATAATAATTAATACAACGCATCTTATATAGCTCCAACGCGATAGAATGCATGGTTTCCCATAACCTGAGGCCTAAAGGTTCACTAAACCTGAGCTCTGATACCAACTGTGACGCCCCGTTCTCCGGATACGTTGGGACATACAAAAATATAAATATAGGGATATACTAGTCATACATTCATATTTACATACGTTAGTTATTACATCATAAAAGAGTTCTGAACCGTTCAAAAGTACTTAACTATTACAGTTCCACCAAGATATTTCAAAAAATTACAGTAAGCACGAGAGAACTGAATATAAGAACAAATGCAGACGTCTCGATTCCTCAGAATGCATTAGCGGGATCTATGTGCTCTTAGAACTCGCCTTGTTCCTCAAACTCTTCTTCTCCCTCTAGGATGACTTCCTCCAAGAACTTCTCCTCACCTGTGGCATGAATGCCATGAGCCAAGGCCCAGAAGCAAAACACTCTAACTTTCTAACTAATTTCACGGCACAAAATTCACATCACATACCATATAACACAGTACAGTTTATAATCAAGGAGACAGACAAATTTATGACAGGATAGCAAATAAGTCAATAAACATGTGCATATGAGATGCCGAGTATGTAATGCAGATGCCCAAATCAATATGCACCCAGATTATAACAGGAATTCCACACCAGGAATCACCAGAGTAGACTTGATGGGAATTTGATCACCAAACCTATCGTCGCCTCGTTACGAATAGTAAATGCTTCACTGGATTTCATGCCATAGCTTTTTTACTCAACGACAACGGCGGTGGGGCGGGCCAACAAGAATGATCATCCATCCTTATTCGGACCAACCAGAATAATCAAAGTAATAATGTGCAACAATCCCACATTAAGAATCAGGATGCTCATTTGGCGTCAACCAAAAGTCTAAATCATCAAAACCAGAATGCTAACGACGATCCTATAGTACCCAACAATATCCATAAACCATTCAAACACCGGGGACGCACCCAGGGTGTATAAGCAAAAAATCATTTCAAACACCGGGGATGCACCCAGACTGTATAAACCAAAACTTTTTTGAAAATGACAACCAGGGACGCCCAAGACTTAGAATCAAGAAAGACAATCTCAATACAGCCCATCCCAACAACGGTTTTAATAGATGGACTCCAACATGCCAAGATGCAAGTGACAATGCTCATGATGTGTACCGTCAATCTCAAACGCAACAATTTATAACATGGCATCAACAAGCATGGTAAGGTTCATGGTACAATTCGCAAAGCATAACGTACAAGTATGTGAAGCACAAGGTACAATTCTCAAGATATGATTTAACATGATCGCATGAATTCTAAATCATCATACATTCACTTAGAAACACAATTCAACTAATTCAAACCAATAATCATGTAGAACTCTGGTCTCACAACAAGGTACTCACACATACACTCAGCAACTTTTAAGGCCAAAAATCAAGTATTAAATTCAAAAGGTCGACAAGGTTTTGGGGTATCTATACTTGGAATCAAGTTATGCTTTGTAAACACCATTTAGATAAAAATATTTTTTACCACTCTCATGTTTGACACCAAGGCCAAAACTTAAGCAAAAGGGTGAACAAAACATCCTAAGCAAAAATGGTTCAGCACTTTTCTCAAGATTTTACCAAAAATATGCTTCTGTTGGTCTCGATTTTGAGGTATCGGATCAAGTCCAAATGAGCCCATTTTTTTGTATGTTCTAGTTCAACAAATCCCCTACAAGTTTCATGTTTAGAGCCAAGAGTAGTTGTTTGGAACAAGTTAGACTTTTTGGCCATTTTAGAAAATAGGTTCTGTCAACCACCAAAACTTGGTAGAGCTGGTTTTGGACAGAGGGGTTGAAACGGTTTTGGTGTATCATCCCGAGGCTTTAAGGTCTGATTTTTGGGCTATATAAAAATATGTGACAGAAGTGTTCCATGTGGGATGAAAGTCAAAATAGACTTTCAAATGGGGTTTTGACGTAGCAAAACTTAATCGTTTGTGCTCTTTTTGTGTGGGTAGATAGATATGTATACATGTTCTCTACAACTTTCATGTTTTGACCAAACTTCGGATCTCACTTTAAACTAGGGTTTCAAAGTCAGTAGTATTGACTGGTCGAAAAATGACACATTTTGGTAAAATTGCTGACTTGAAACCAACTTTGAATGAAAGATAACACAAAACTATAAATCTGGATATAAAGAATGTGCTTAGATCAATTTTCTACATTGAGCTATGGTGTTCCAAAGTTCAGGGCAGAAACATCTATATTATCAAAAATCAAGTCTCTTAGGATCCAAGTCTTCTACTTATGTCATGTCAAGTTTTGCTCCAATTCTTTGCATGCTTGTGTTTTAGACATTAATATCAAGACTCCAGCAAACTTAGAAGTCATCAAACTCAATGATAATAACATACAACAACATCTCATATCACCCATAAACATAACAACCCCAAATTTTCAACTACGGCGCCTTTTCGGTTCAATTTCGGTTCTCAATTCTTAGAGTGTTCAAAGGGATGTGTTAGGGGATATTTTGAAGGATATTAGATATAATATTTAGAGGTTTTACTTATTTATTTGAGGGCTCAAGGGATGATAGGATGAAATGACTTAGTTTTAGGAAAACACCACTTGATTCTTACTTCCCTTCTTCCTTCTTCCTTCTTTCTCTTTATTTCTTTCCCTCAAACTTGTTTAACACTTCAAGAATACTCAAATCTGGTTTTCTCTCTCTATATGGACAAAATATGAAGGGGAGAGGAGGGTGTTTGACTTCGTTTATGTAGGGAAGGGTTAGAGAACACAAAAATTAATTTTGAGTACTTTCTTCTCTTTTTTCCTTACACTTCACATGGGTTGATTTGATATGAATTGACATGGTGCAAGTTTTGAGGCATATACATCAGATATGGGGAAGAGAAATACCGCTAGGGGGTTGTTTGGGGGACAAAAACCTGACCCCACATCAAGCAAGGCATTTTGCATTGGTTTGCGTGCCCTTTTGTACAAGAAAATACATTAAAAGTTAATTTGATATATTTTTTTGGTGTCTTTTCCTACTTAGACCTATTATCTTTTCCTACTTAGACCTATTATTTTAGTATGTTTATGATAAATATAGTATTCTCATGTATTATTATAGTTTTCATAGCAATTGAATAGATGTAGTTTGTTAAGTCAAATTAAGTTATTTTGACAATATATGATTTTTTGACTTATTTTATTGTGTATGAACTTTAATAATGATTTGTTTACTTTTGTTGGCCTATAACATTATATTATTATGTATATTACTTGTTCAACAAGTGTTAGATCAACATAATTCTTGATTTAATACATTTCTCATCATTTTAAGTTAAAAAGAAAGCATAAAGCTACGTTTTGGCACTCTTCTCAAGGCGGTCGGCCACTAAGAGGTATTTTTGTCATTTTTAATGTTATTTTATCCTTTTCTATTTAATTTTACTTAAATCCTTGATTTAGGGTATCCATGTGTTAAAATTTAGATTTTTAAAATTTTTTGCTGTACTATGGGCAAAATGGTCATTTTACCTTATTTATGAGGATTTTTTATTTTTAACTCAATATTTTATGATATTTACTTCATTTAGAATGTTGGGAGACTCTCCTGGGGCTAAGGTTTTGAACTTTTTTGGAATTTTCGGGCCGAACTTAGTATTTTCGATTCGAGTTAGGATTTTGAACATCTTTCGTACTCTATGGTCTCGTGGACTATCTGACACTAATACTAGGGTCCGAACGGGGTTGTTACACAATCCATCAACCAATCAACCTTTCACAAGGAAAAAAATATTTTTTTAATTAAAAAAATTTAAATCAAACCCCTCACAAAAAAAAAACGACAAATATTGAAGACAAATGAAAGGTCGCGTGATTTACATAGCTTTGCCTTTTTCCATATGTATAATATAATAAATTCTATACAATTATAACCTTCACACTCCAAAAGGAAAAATCCTACACTATATAGAATAAATTATAAAGTTTATATAGTCTCCTTAACATTTTCTTTTTATAAATAAAAAATTTATTCAAAATCAAATTTCTATCAAAAGTAACCAATATAATATTTTTTATTTTTTATTTTCTGATGGAAGAAACAACAATTTTAATTTTTACTTTTCAAATGGGAAGAAAATATTTTCTCGAAAAAAATAGTAATTAATTTTTGTAAAAAAAAATATATACATTTTAAGTTGTCACATAATATAAATTTTTTTATATTAAAAAAGAAATAATTCAATAATTTTCTATTAAATGTAATCAAAACAACATTTTTCAATAAAACAAATTCATTTTTTAGAAAGAAGAAAAAATTCGTAAAAATTTTGTTTTATTTTTTTGAAAAAAAAAATTCAAAACATTAAAATGTTTCAAAACTATAAAGTATTTTTAAGTTGTATTTTTTTGTGATGAGATATAATATTATTTGAAGAGAGAAAAATGAAGAAAGAGAAGGTCTTAAATGAGAAGAGAAGTGATATTTTTTTTTAATATAACTGCATTAAATGAAATAAGAGATGATAATCTGAACTGTAGAATTAGAGTGATTGTTGGAGGCAATACTGCCATGATCATTGTTTTTGAAAAACGATTATCGGTAAAAATTAATTGGACAGGCAAATGCCAAAAACGGGCTCCAGATAAAAAAAATTTAACGTCAAACGATCAAAAATAAACTCATGCAACCAAAGTTAATTTGGAAAAATACCTCTTGTAGATCTAATCGATTTGATTCCGAGTTGAAATTCTAGTCAGATCTTCTATTGTATTCCATTATGCGATCCTCGAACGTAGTGTGGGTTACGATCCTCCGAAAACTTGTACCGGTAGAACCCTGATATATTTAAATCTTTGAAAAACAAAAATAATATGTCAATAATGATATAAAATTATCTAAAACTGGTTCAGCCTACCCGCATATATATAGGGCTACAGTAGAGACCTAGGGAGTAATTATAAGTTAGACTTCCAGTGGAACACAGATACCTACGAGCAGTTTCTGCAATTATAGAAAGACGCAGCGGTTTCTGTAATTTTCATAAAACACTGAATTGTTGTTCACACCACTAAAGAACTATAATTGCACTCTGACCCATAATCTCAAGATCTTCTTACATTGAGCTCCTGTTATTA
>JAUMHN010419673.1:0-13406 GCA_032360265.1 Heliamphora ciliata
ATTAACGGAGGCAACCGAACCACTCAATTTACGGGAACTAGCCCGAAGGTACAGAGTACCTGCTGCTTAATTTACGGAACCTGAGCCTGAGGGTACAAAGCATCCAATCACACTCAATTTACGGGGACTAACCCGAAGGTATAGAGCACCTATGCTGCACACATTTCTGGACTTACACCGAGGAGCAATGGAAGCCCAACTTAACAATACTCACTGTCACGGTACATCTATGGAGAATATTTAAAAACCCACCGTAGCTCAACTACGAAAACCTATAAAATGATTTATACAACACATGTATGAAAAGAGATCCAATCCATTAAAATGGAGATCTAAAAACTAATTTCAACAAAACGTTTAAAATGTGAGACTCAACCCCGCGGGTTAGCTCCAAACCTCCAAAATAACGTTTTTCACCGTTTTCACAAAACACCTTGTTTTCAAATCTCTTTTGAAAACCACGGATGTCAACACACCCGAATCATGTATAAAAATCGAGAAAAGGCATAAAAACCCACTTTTTACCCAAAAACCAAGGTTTAAGACATGTAAACAACATTTCATGCATTTCTACTCGGTGAAAGCAAGTATAACTGCATATAACACCCTCATAATAGTAGTAGGTCTAGAATCCTACTTCGCCGAGTCAAAACTCAAAGCCTCGAAAACTGAACCTCGACGAAACTGAATTATGTTTGGATATATACGAAGCCCCCAGCACCAACATCAAGAATCCATAATCAGATTGCTGAAAATCAAGTCCCGGGCCCTCAGAAATCTAGAGAGAAGGTAAAGAGAACAAAAACTTAGCTTGGAAGAAAGCTCCATCAAAATATCTCAGCCTCAAATAGTTATAAAAAAACACCACAATTCTCAGTTCAGTCGACAGGACCCCCAGTTCAGTCGACTGAATAGCCTACTGGAAACCTCGAAAAAATGCCCACCGCCACAGTTCAGTCGACCGAACACCCTAGTTCAGTCGACCGAACTAGAAAATCTCGGTCCAGTTGACTGGGCCAACCCCTCCAGTCGACCGAACCTCAAGGTAGTGTGTTTTTCTGCGTAAAATTGATTTTCTAGCCTTAAACCAACCCAAACAAGCCTCAACGGAACCCGAACACACGCCAAAGATGTACCTAACACCTTCTAAAGGTTACGAGATAACTCGAACACTCAATCATTCCAAAATGAATCAAGTCGGGGTTTCACGAAAAGAAGCTTTAGAAGATTTTTGTATGCGCAAATAGAGTTTGTCGAATGTATATATATACGTGGGTGTGAGACAGGTGCCTCATCGTGAAGTGCGTATGAGTTTGCAAGCTGCCAAGTGTACGGTGGCTTTAATTTTATATCCCATAAAATTTTTGATGTAAAATTTTTAATTTAGAAAAATATAAAAATTTAGGTATAAACTTTTAATGTATTTTTATGAATTATCATATGATTAAACTCTTTGTTAGAATTTTCTATTTATTTAATATTTTTTCATCGCGGTTTATTGATTACTAGTATTTCCAATAGCTGTAAAATTTTAAGCTTAGAAAATTCTCAAAAATTTGAGATAAACTTGTTATGTTATTTTATGATTTATTATGGAGTCGAATCTTGCAAAAAAAACTTTCTAACTAATTATTTTTGTTTCAATTCTTTATTACTTAAAGCTTTAATAGATGTAAATTTTTTGACGTAATTTAAAAAAAAAAATTAATTATAAGGTTTTAAAAGAAATTGTTCTAGGTCTATAATTCATAATTATTTCTTTATTACTTATTATTCTTATTTTGTTTTTAAAAAAAATCAGGTGTCACACCCTTTCCACCTTTAAAAAGATCGATCCTCTAAACTTGACTTAGGTTTAGATGAAGAGATATCGTATCTTATGTGAAAAGTTTTGGGTATTTGCTTCTCATGTTAACTTCTTTTTCCCACGTAGCTTCGCCTCTTGAATGATTGTTCCACCACACTTTGAAAAATGGGATGACTTTGTTGCGGAGTAGCTTTTCTTGGCAGTCTAGGATGCGTATCGGCTGTTCTTCGTAACTCAGGATTTGGTTTATTTCCACAGGTGGTCGTGTCTAGATATGAGTTGGGTCGGCGATGTATTTTCTTAGCATTGATACGTGGAAAACGTCGTGAATCTGGGTGAACTCAGGTGTTAAGGCTAAGCGATAAGCTACGGGTCCCACCTTTTCTAGGATTTCAAAGAGTCCGACATAACAGGGAGTTAGTTTTCCTTTTCGGCCAAAATGGAGAATACCTTTCATTGGAGATATCTTTAAGAATACCATGTCGCCTTCTTGAAACTGAAGTTCCCGTTGCTTTGCATTGGCATAGCTTTTTTGACGATCTTGGGCAATTCTGAGGTGTTCTCGGACTAAACGAATCTTCTCGATCGATTCCTGGATAAGTTTTGGCCCCATGAGATGGCTTTCTTTTGCTTCCTCCAAGCAAACCAGGGTTCTACATTTTCGTCCATATAGTGCTTCGAACGGCACCATTTTTATACTAGCTTGGAAACTATTGTTGTAGGCAAACTCAATTAGCGGTAAGTGATCTTCCCAGCTACCCTGAAAGTCCATGGCACAAGCTCTGTGCATATCCTCCATTGTTTGAATAGTTCGCTCTAATTATCCATCTGTTTGCGGGTGAAAAGAAGTACTGGGGTGTAGACTAGTTCCCGTAGCTTCTTGAAAGCTCTTCCAGAAATGGGAAATAAATCTTGGATCATGATTGAAAATGATTGATATCGGGACTCCGTGCAGGCGTACGATCTCTCGAGTATAAAGTCTAGCCAAATGGTCGATCGTATGCGTGTTCTTTACTGGTAAGAAGTGTGTTGTTTTTGTGAGTTTGTCGACAATGACCCAAACAAAATTATTACCTTTAGAGGTTCGGGGTAGTCCTACCACAAAATCCATCGTAATATTCTCCCATTTCCACTCTGGATTCGGTAGGGGTTGTAGGAGACCGGCGGACCTTTGTCGTTCGGCTTTGATTTGCTAGCATTGTAGGTACTTACTGACATAGGTTGCGACGTCCTTCTTCATACCCAACCACCAAAACATCATGTGCAGATCTTGATACATCTTTATCAGCCTGGGGTGCACTGCAAACTTAGACTTGTAGATTTTTTCTACTATTTGTTCTTTTAATTATGTTATATTGGGAACGCACAGCCAGTTTCGAAGCTTTAACACTTCATGAGAAAAGGAGAATTTTGGGTCCAGATTTTCCTTGATTCGTTCGCAGATGGCTCGCAACTTGGGGTCTTCTTCTTGTCGGCATTTCACTTCTTCCAAAAGGGTTGATTTGATGACGATTGCAGCACACAGAGACTCTGATTTGTCTGCTACTAACTAAAGTTGCTGAGTAAGGAGACTATTCAGGGTTCTTGTAGCTTTTCGGCCTAGAGCATCAGGCACGACATTTGCTTTGCCAGGGTGGTATAAGATATTGATATCGTAATCCTTTATCAACTCCAACCAACGCCTCTGTCTTATGTTTAACTCCTTCTGCGTGAAGATGTATTTCAGACTTTTGTGGTCAGTGTATACATTATATGGAACTCCGTATAGGTAGTGTCGCCATATTTTGAGTGTAAAAATGATTGTTGCTAGCTCAAGATCGTGAGTGGGATAACTTCTTTCGTGGGGCTTTAATTGTCGTGAGGCGTAGGCTATAACTTTTCCGTGTTGCATGAGTACACACCTTAATCCTTGTTTGGATGCATCATTGTAAATGGTGAACCCTTTTGTGCCTTCTGGTAAGGCGAGAATAGGTGCTGTTGTTAACCTCCTTTTTAATTCCTGGAAGCTCTTCTCTCGTTTTTCATTCCAGTAAAAAAGTTCTCCCTTTCGAGTCAATTCTGTTAAGGGTACTGCAATTTTTGAGAAGTCCTGTACAAATCGTCGATAGTATCTAGCCAAACCTAGGAAACTTCTTATTTCTGTCACCGTTGTTGGGGTTGGCCACTTCAAGATTGCTTCGATTTTTTCGTGGATCAATTGATATCCCTCCTCCACCAACTATGTGTCCCAAAAATACTACTTCTTTTAACTAGAATTCACACTTTTTCAACTTAGCATATAGTTTATGATCCTCAAGGTTTGTAATATTTTTCGTAAGTATTCAGTATGCTCTTCTTCGTTCCTAGAATAAACTAAGATGTCATCGATAAAGACAATAATGAATTCATCCAAAAATTCTTTGAAGACTCGATTTATTAGGTCCATGAAGGCTGTCGGGGCATTTGTTACCTCGAAGGGCATAACTAAAAATTCATAATATCCATATCTGGTTCGAAAAGTTGTTTTCTCGATATCCTCCTTCTTTACTTTCAGTTGGTGGTACCCTGATTGTAAATCGATCTTGGAGAAAACACTTGCCCCTTGTAATTGATCAAGTAATCATTGATCCGAGGTAGAGGGTATCTGTTTTTGGTGGTAACCTTATTTAGCTCCCGATAATCTACACATAATCTCATCGTCCCATCCTTCTTTTTCACGAATAATACTGGGGCTCCCCATGGTGACATGTTGGGCCTAATAAAACCTTTGTCTAATAACTCCTGCAGTTGATCCTTTAACTCCTTTAATTCGGTAGGGGCCATACGGTATGTGGTTTTTGAAATCGGTTGGGTTCTTGGCATAACTTCTAAGAAAACTCTACTTCCCGATCTATAGGCATTCCAGGTAAATCCTCAGAAAATATGTCCGAATACTCACAGATTATTGGGATTTTTGACAACTGTACGTCACCAGGTACGTTCTTGATTACACAACAGAGGTATCCCTGACATCTCTTTCTAAGAAGTTTTTGGGCTCGGGTTGCTGATGGGAGGGGTATATGTGAGAACACTTTTCTTCCTTTAAAATGGAAACTGCCATGAGGGGTTCGAAAGTTGACATATTTTGAAGCACAGTTAATAGTGGCATAGTTGGAAGCAAGCAAATCCAAGCCAAGGATGGCGTCAAAGTGTCCCATGGCAATTGGAATCAGATTAGTTGAAAAGCAGACCTCATCGAAAGATACTTTACAACCCTTATACACTGTGCAGCAAATTATTTTCCTACCTACGGGTTGAGATACTAGCAGTTCGTATCCTAAAGGCACCAAAATTTTGATTAGTTTTTTAACAAACTTTGACGATATAAAGGATTGTATAGAACTAGAATCGAATAATACGTAGGCAGGTAAAGAACAAATAGAGATGTTACCAACAACTACATCTTCACCGTTTTGAGGATCCCCTTAAACTAAGGCGAACATCTGTCCTAGCCTCTGGCTGTTGTTGTTGTTTCTCTATCCTTCTGGTGGTGGGTTCCTCACGCCTCCAGTTCCTTAGTTTTGGTGTCCTTGCCTTTTGCCAATTGTCTGAAGTCTCGGGCAGTCCTTCTTGAGGTGGTCTCGGTACCGCAATTAAAGCATCTTCCAGTAGTTCTCCAACTGGTTCTCGAGTGGGTCTTTCCACATGTAGGACAGACAGGCTTTTGGTTTCCTTTTTGTGACGTTCCTACGGCTTGCCTTTTAGATCCTCTTTTTCCAGCACTCCTTGAGTTTGAGGCTTGGCATTTTCAGTTCTCGAAGAATTTCCTACTATCGTTATTTTCTTGCTCCACCAACAAGGCTCGATCAACCACATCCTCATAGGTAGACAGACGTAGAGGTTGTATCATCTTTCTAATTTCGGGTCTCAACCCATCTTCAAACTTCCTTGCCTTCATATGTTCTATGAAGATCATATGTGAAGCGTACTCCGCCAAGTTAGTGAATTTCGTTTCATATTCAGAAACGGTCATTCCACCTCTTTGTCTGAGTTATTGAAATTTTGTACATTTCGCGTCACATCGGGATTGGGAAAAATATTTTTCTCAGAAGCAAACTAGGAATTGATCCCATTCCATCTATGGGTGTAACGACTCGGTACAGACCTTAGTTGTAACAACTCGATTAATAACGGCCCGTGTAAAGACCCTGCTCAGACCCTAGTATTAGTGACGGAAAGTCCACAAGGCTATAGAGCACGGACGAGGTTCAAAGCCCTAATTCGAATCGAAAACTCTAAGTTCGGCCCGGAAACCTTAAAAAGATCCAAAACTCAGGCAACAAAACCTTAACACCCAAATAGTCTCCCAACATTCTAAATGAAGTAAATATTATGAAATAATGAGTTAAAAATAAAAAATCCTCACAAATAGGGTAAAATGACCATTTTGCCCATAGTACAACAAAAAATCTTAAAAACTCAAAATTTAACACATGGATACCCTAAATCAAGGATTCAAGTACAATAAAGTAGAAAAGGACAAAATAACATCAAAAATAACAAAAATATCTCTTAGTGGCCGATCACCTTTGGAAGTGTGCCAAAAAGTGACTTTTTGCTTTCTTTTTAGCTTAAAATGATGAGAAATGTATTAAATTAAGTATTATGATGATTCAATACTTGTTGAATAAGTAATATACATAATAATATAATGTTATAAGTTAACAAAATCAAACAAATTATTATTGAAGTACATACCTAATAAAATAAGTAAAAAAGTCATATATTGCCAAAATAGCTTAATTTGACTTAAAAGACTACATCTATTTAATCAATTGTTATGAAAACTATGATAATACATGTGAATACTATATTTATCATAAACATACTAAAATAATAAATCTTAGTAAGAAAAGACATCAAAAAGATACATTGAATTAACTTTTAATGCATTTTCTTGCACAAAGGGGCACAAAAACCAAGAAAAAATTCCTTGATTGATGGGGGATCAGATTTTTGTCCCCCCAAACTGACCCTATCTGTATTTTTGCTTCTCCAAATCTGATTTTGTCCCCTCAAAGCTTGAACTAATTAATGAGCCATGTGAAGAAAGAAAAAAAAGGACTAAAATGAAATGATTTTTGTCCCCTCCATGTTCCCTATCCCTTCCCTATATAAACTAAGCCCAAACACCTTCTTACCCCTTAATATTTCGATGGAGAGAGAGAGGAAGAAAGACCAAATTTTGAGTGTCCTTGAGGGTCCATGGGAGTTTGAGAGAAGAAGAAGAAGAAGAAGAAGAAGAAGGGATCCAAGGAAGGGGTCTTTGGAGACCATAGTTCCAAAAGCCAAGTCCTATTAGTTATCCACCATATTTTGATCTCCCAAGCATGTAAGTAAAACTTCTAAAACTTGTGTCTAAGATCCCTCAAAATATCCCCCAACACATGCCTTCAAGCACTCCAAGAACCAAGAACCGAAATCAAATCGAAAGGGCGTCGTAGTTGAAAATTAGGCGCTGTTATGTTTATGAATGATATGAGATATTGTTGTGTGTTGTTATATTTGAGTTTGATGACCTCTAAGTGTGCTGGAGCCTTGATATTAAAATCTAAACCATAAGCATGCAAAGAAATGGAACAAAAACTTGACATGACATTAGTAGAAGACTTGAACCCTAAGAGGCTTAATTTTTGAGAACTTTGATGTTTCTGCCATGAGATTTGAAACTTCATAACTCAATGTAGAAAATTGATCAAAGCATGTTGTTTATGTCCAGATTTGCCTTTTTGTGTTATCTTTTATCCAAAGTTGGTTTCAACTCATTTGCATAAGTAGAACTCGAGATATTGCAATTTTACGAAAGTGTGTCATTTTCTGACCAGTCAACACTACTGACTTGGAAACCCTAGTTTGAAGTGCGATCCGAACTTTGGTCGAAACATAAAAGTTGTAGATAACATGTATATCTATCTATCCACCAAAACAGAGCTCAAAATATTGAGGTTTGATAAGTCAAAACCCCTTTGAAAGTCTCTGTTGAGTTTCAGCCCTCAAGGGACACTTCTGTCCCATGTTTTTGTGTAGCCCAAAAACCCCCATTTTTAATGACCTATTCCAAAAGTGGTTTACATGAACATTGTATCTAACGTATTGAAGTATTTTATGTCCAAAAATAAGACCTTAAAGCATTGGGATGGTATCCCAAAACCGTTTCAAATCCTTTGTCCAAAACTCGCTCTGCTGAGTTTTGGCGGCTGACAGAACCTACTTTTCTAAAATGGCCAAACGGTCTAACTTGTTTCAAACAACTACCCTTATCTCTAAACTTGAAACTTGTAGGGAATATGTGGAACTAGAACATACTAAAAAATAGTCTCATTTGGACTTGATCTGATACCCCAAAGCCGAGACCAACAGAAGCATAATTTTGGTAAAATCTTGAGAAAAGTGCTGAACCGTTTTTACTTAAGATGAATTGTTCACCCATTTTCCTTAGGATTTGGCCTTGGTGTTAAACATGATAGTTGTAGAAAATATTTTTATCTAAATGGTGTATAAAAATCATAGCTTGATTCTAAGTTTAGATACCCCAAAACCTTGTCGGCTCTTTTAATTTAATACTTGATTTTTAGCCTTAAAAGTTGCTAAGTGTATGTTTGAGTACCTTGTTGTGAGACCCGAGTTCTATATGATTATTGGTTTGAGTTGGTTGATTAGTGCTTCTAAGTAAATGTTGTGCTTCATATACTTGTACCTTATGCTTTGCGAATTGTACAATGAACCTTGCCATGCTAGTTGATGCCAAGCTATAAATTGTTACATTTGAGATCGATAGTACACATCATGAGCATTGTCAAATGCATCCTAGCATGTTGGAGTCCACCTGTGCAAACTTTGTTGGGATGGGTGGTATTGAGATTGTCGTTCTTGATTCTAAGTCTAGGGCGTCCTTGGTTGCCATTTTTGAAACTGTTTTGGGATGAATTCCCCTTGTACACCCTGGGCGTGTCCTCGGTGTTTGAAATGATTTACGGATGTTGTTAGGCACCATGGGTTCGTCGCTAGCATTCTGATTTCGATAGCTTGGACTTTTGGGTTGACATCGGCGAAGGCATCACGAGTCTTAAGGTGGGACAAACCGCTTGGGATGAATTTTCCTTGTACACTCTGGGCGTGTCCTCGGTGTTACAGAATTGGTTTATACACCCAGGGTGTGTCCCCGGTGTTTGAAATGATTTATTGGATATTATTGGCATGGAGTATGGCGCGGACCCTATGCCATTGCCATTGAGTAAAACAACTATGGCATGACACCAGGCGATGTGGTTACTATTCATAACGAGGCGCGATGATGGCTTTGGTGATCAAATACCCGTGAAAGTCTACTTTGGTGATTTTCGGTGTGGAATCTCTGTTATAATCTGGGTGTATGTTGGGTTGGACATCTACATTTCATATACGGCATCTCATATACGCATGTTTGTTGATTTATCTGCTATCCCGTCATAAATTTGTCTGTCTCATTGACTATAAACTGTACTGGGTGTTATATGGTATGTGTTGTGGTGGACTTCGTGCCGTGAGATTAGTTAAAAGGTTAGAGTGTTTTGCTTCTGGACCTTAGCTCATGGCATTCGTGCCACAGGTAAGAAGTTCTTGGAGGAAGTCATCCCAGAGAGAGAAGAATAGTTTGAAAAACAAGGTGAGTTCCAAGAGCACGTGGATCCCGCTGATGCATTTTGAGGAGTCGAGACCTATGCTTTTGTTCTTATATTCAGTTTTTCCCGTGCTTAGTGTAAAATTTGAAATTTCTTGGAGAAACTGTAATAGTTAAATACTTTTGAACGATTCAGAACTCTTTTATGATGTAATAACTAACGTATGTAAATATGAATGAACGACTAGAATATCCCTTTATTTATATTTATGTATGTCCCGACGTGCCAGGAGGACGGGGCGTCACAATGGGTTTCCTTGCTTCTTCAGATGCCACCATTTTTGTGCCTCGCCCTCGAGCTGGTAGATTGCCAGTTTCTCTTTCTGTGCCTCTAAGCAGGGCACCACTCCGAATATCTTTTTCATGGCTGTTAGCCATTCGTTTGCTTTGATTGGGTCTAGTCCTCCTTTGTATGTAGGCGACTTCATTTTCAAAAATTCCCGTACATTTGGTCCTTCATTTGGATTTTGGGGTATAGCGGTGTTTGGAGCTTGGTCTTGGGGTGCAACTGGGGGTGGTACATCGTAGTTTGGAGGGGCTGGATTTTGTTGCTGTTGAATTTGTTCGCGTGCCTGATCTAACTCGCAAATCATGCGACGCATCTCATTTATCTATGTGTTGACTTGTGCCATAAAGTTATTCATATTTCTGTCCCACGTTGCTCTCCGTGTATTCATTTTAATAAACCTATATTAAAAAAAAACTAATCTTAAGATTAGATTTGTAAGGGTAGGTTTTTTTTTTTAGGTAATCTTCACTTAGACCTTAGTCCATGAGGTATAAAAAGAGTTCAAAATAATGCAGATAAAAGTAACTTTTTATTTATATACATAATATTTTCTATTTGGGGTACAAGGCTATGCTATACAAAGATGACTCACAACATCTGTCATTTAGCCTAAAAACACAAAGAGATTCCCAAAAACACCCCAAACATCAAAAAGGATATCAAAAAGGATCTCGACTCCACCTTTCTCCTACTTGGACCATTGACATGAGGTTCAGATTGCACGTCTTAGTGAGACGGCTTAGATGGGTCCTCTTCAAATTCAGAGTCTGACTCAATTATGATGGGGGCATAGGCTTGGCTCAACTCTTCTAGAGGCATAGCTCTTCCGGGTACTGGCACCATTCTAGGAGGGCTATAGACAAGGTTCAAGGGGAGCCAAGTAGTACCATACCCAGCGGTAACAGCTCTATTTACTAACATCTGGTAATGACCCCTATCACTCATATTTGCCAATACTTTCTGATCCATCTAAATTTTAGTTTCCAAATGGTGTTTAACTACTGCTCGTTTCATGGTATCTAAATAAAATAACTTTGCATTCTCCACTTTCACTATTTTCTCATATAAATATTCATCAGATCCCTCGTTGATGACGTACTCATAAGTTACCAGATCTAGAGAATATGCTTTGAGGGGTTCCCAACTGGTGCCAGTTGGGGAAGGGACTAGTCGATAACCTCCGTAGGTGTCAAACCTTTTGATGGAATTCATGATCTACACGTATAAAGAATAGTCATTTAGTTATTTTATTTTATTTTTGATTTACTCAATAAGATAAGATAAAATCAAGAAATTACATTAAAACATGCATATGCAAGACTGGTGTGGGTGTCCTAAGTTCTGGAGTTTTCTTCTTTTTGTTAAAAACTTTGGTTCTCATACCAACTCTGTCATAACCCATTTCTAATAACGGCATTCATGACCGGCCAGTGAGTTAAAAATCCACCCGGGGCCTTATTACATTTTTTTTTTCACATATATATAAAAGTTCATTTTTTATTATTTGCACAAAAATTAAGTCAGAACATTTTCAAAATTTCCCAGAACATACAAGTGCATATGCTAAAAATATCATTTTCATAATTACAACATAAGAGAGAGAATATAAGGCAATAAAAGAAGAAGAAACAAGATGCAACCATTCCAGCTGATTTGTTTTACGCGTCACCTGAAATATGATTTTAACAACATCATTAGCAAAGCTAGTGTGAGTGCATAGATATTTGAGTTATTATCCATTTTCTATTTTTAGAATGATATATAAATAAACGGTTTTACCAGTAATTCGGGATGCTACCCCGCAGTGAAAAATGATCATTTTCTAGTCATCTGGCCGTGACCCGTCGCTCTTATTTCATCATCTTGCTGGTATGCTTTATCGTCCCCCAACGGCCGAAACGCCATTTATACTATCATTCTCATCTTTATAACATCATCTTTTCATAATTATTTTTAACAATGGTGCACCTTAAAATCCTTATAAAGCGATAATTAAAAACTCAATTAACTTAAATATCAGAAGACTCTCCTGAGTTTAGAGTTTGATTAGAAAGTTTCAAAATCTGAATACAAAGAAAGGAACTAAACTTAGCATGATTGTTGTAAAATAATATTTCATAAAATTCTTTTAAAGTTCAATAAAAATACTTAATTGATTTGTGCCAAAAAATGTTTGGTCAAAGCTAACTAACTACATTTTCAGTACTAAAAGTTCTTAGTTAACTGAAAAAGATTAAAATTCTTATTATTTTTATATAAAAGAGTTGATTTGTAATTAGGGAAACTAATTTAAATATTTACTTTAAAAAAGTATATGGTCTAATCTAACTAAAATTTATAAAAGGAGAACACTCTTTAAAATAAGAACAGTTTATTTAACTTCTAAATTTTCAAGTTTCTGTTAAAAAAATTCAAATTTCTTTTTAACATCTTTTATGCTTTAACATGATGGATTTCCTATTGGAGCGGAAGAAAAAAAAAATTGAACCGACGTCGTAACCGTAAAAAATGACGTATGCGTTTTTCATGAAAACAACGAACTATATTAATCTTAATGACATTATACCTTTATGAAACTTGTCGAAAAACTTCAATAAATCTCGAATACGTTGACGACGACTTTGCAACCTTCTCACGTATGTCCTGAACGCACTACGACGATCACGGTGTGTGGGCACTGATTCCGATCGAAGACTTTTTTTCCTCTTCGGTTTCTTCTCACCCTTCTCTCCCAAAAGGTAAAAATGATTTGCCAAAAAGGAGAGTGAGGGGGCGGCGGCTAGGTTGGCGTGGATTAGGGTTTTAGGTTTTCTTTTTATATTATAAGCTACCTTGTCATATATTACTACATATATCAAAGATAAATATAAGAATATATATTCTCTTTCCTAAAACTAAGAAAGAGATATATATCTTCCATAAAACCTAATTCCCATCCCCTTATTAAGGCCGGCCACCTAGGGAGTAATCCTTAGGTGTGCTAAATTCCAAAATCGTCCTCCAACAATTTAATTTAATTTCTGAATGTCCCTAGCAGAAAAACTGAAATTCAAATTAAATTAAATAATAACCGAAACCGATAAGAAAATTATCCGTGCGTATAATGGGCTACGTGAGGGATCACGAGGAAGTATAGGACTCGGGCTAACCGTACAAGAAAATCGAATATCCCTAACTCTGTACTCGAGTTAGATCCTTTCTCGCACGATCCAGAACTTATTCTACTAGAGGCCATGACTGAACTCCCGATCCTAACTCAAATTATGTCTTGAGTTTCCAATTACCAAATGCACTGAATTCTCCCCATGTTTAGGATATGGATTCTCAATAAATAAATTAGGTTACTGACAACCCGATTTAATTATCCTATTTTTCTCGTAATCGCGCCGCTTAACCTTTTGATATGCCGGATCTGAAAATCCACTGTACAAGTTTAGCATAATCAAACCTATAAGCAAAGCACACGAGGGGGAACTCCTTAACCTAAATCGGACGTGATTTTCGTCAGCTGATTATCAATAATTGGACAAACAATGCCGGTACCCAACTCATCGATATTATTGATCTCATAGAGGAAATCTCAACCATTGACGACTCAAAGTACTGTACATCATCTGAACACAATTAATCAA
>JAUMHN010419682.1:0-13406 GCA_032360265.1 Heliamphora ciliata
TAGAATAAAATCAAATCAGAATAAAATCAATCTAATCAATCTAATATTCTAATCAATCTAAATCTAATATTCTAACAGGTTTTATTCTTTATTTGCTTATTTTTCTAATTTGTTAGCAACTTAGTTGGGTGGTTTTATTCCTTTATTTGTTTATTTTTCTAATTTTTACCGTTCTGGAAATATAGGGGTAAGATGAGTTCCCAAAAATGTCAAGATTTTGGTCAAAGACTCCAACTAGCTAGTTAAAGCTAGGAAGTGTACTAATCCAACAAACTTTAATCAATGGACAAAGAAGATATATGAGCAACCCTCTTTTTATATTAAAAAGGACAAATTCTATAACAAAAAAAAAAACTAATAACTCAATGTCTACTAAACACCTGAAGAATCTACTTTTATCAATTAGGTGCCTAAGTAATTAAATTCATATCAATTAACACCATGACGTCAAACGCGGTAAAAGAAAAAAAAGGAACAGAATTAACTGACATGGTAAAATGTGAGTTTAGTCTTCAATTTTCATTTTACGTAATTTCATTCATTTTTTAATGTTGTTGGTCTATCTAAGACTTGATGCATAATACTTGAATTTAACCTTTGAAGTTTAAGTTTATGTCAAACAATATTTGAAGTTTATGTGAAATAATAAGGTATTGTTTGGGTTTTATGAAAGCACACAATATTGTTTGCTTTTTAAATCACAACCTATTTATTTTAAGTTCGTTGCTTTAATTGAGTTACATATTAGTTTGTTTTAATAGTGTGTGGAATCGCGCATGATTCTAAATCAAAACAACCCGCGGGTTCTATTAGATTGGTATGTTTTGGTTTTTCTAAACTATTAATTTAATTGTAGCTCCAAAAAATTAGAACCACCAAGATTAATTAATTCGGTCTTTTATTTAGTATAAAATCAATTCAAATCGACCTTTTTTTTAGTAAGGTTCAACTCTAAAGACACAACAATCCTCTAGCCCATTGTTTGCCTTCTCTATATTTTGTGACCTTTCTTTAAAAAAATTAAAAAATTAAAAAAATTTTAAAAAAAATCACTTTAAGCTGTGCCAAGCCACAAATATAGATTGATATTATTTTTTTTATACATAATATTGTTGTATCATCAAATATGACATTTTTACAATAATTAAATAATAATGAGAGTTGTATAAAACTTGTTGTATCTATGATTATATTTGTTATTTGTACTAAATCTAATATTTTCAATTGGTATTAAGAGAAAACTTCAGTCCCTCTAATATTATTGTACCATATATGGATGATAAAAGACTAGCACACTAAATTACATATATATAATGTGACTTAATACCCCATTCCCACCTCAAATGGTCATAAATTCAATTCTACTTTTGTGTTTTTCTAAAAAAAATATTTTTTCTCCACTAAAATTGTATACATACCTAAATTATTTAAAATATTTTAAAATTCTCATTTAAAAGAAATTACCTCTATGGTCTTGTTTGGGATCACTTAAATGCTGGCCTTTTTACACACACACACACACACACACACAAACAGCTTTAAAGCCATAATGTTTGGTTTTCTAAAACAGCCAACCAATTTTTTTTATTTCTTTTTTCAAGGAAAAAAAGTCTATTCACATACCAAACACCTTAATTTTTTTGAAATAAAATTACTATATTACTCTCAATGTAAAAAGTCAATCCTCCTCACTAAAACAAAAAAAGTCATGCCAATATCTTAAATACTACAACTTAAAAATAAAAAGCAAGAGCATATCAGGCATTTTAATTAAAAGAAAAAAGCTAAAAAACTATTATAAAAAATTATTCGAAACAATCTAACTTTTTCTTATTCATCTTTTTTCTACAAAAATTAATTCTCTTAAAATTCAAACTTTTAAAACATCCCAAACAAGGGCTAATTTAGCATAGTGATTCATGTTTATAAGAATTTGATGGTTTATGTGTTTAATTATTGCCAGTTTTTTTTATTTAAGACTGGCAATGTAACAAAGATAATAATCAAAATACGATAGAAGGAAAACCAACTCTTCTAATTTATCATTATATAAAAAAAGTTGTCTATTCATTTTGAATACATTTAGATTTTACATAAGTTCGTGGGTTTCGATTATTATTATTATCATATATATATATATATATATATATATATATATCTGTGTGTGTGCGCGCGCGTGTGTGCGCGTGTGCGTTGAGATTTGAACACCGATTTTCGAACGCAAACGAAAGTAAAAATTCACGTTCAAAAGCTAAAAATAATCAACACCGAGAATTTATGTGGTTCGGCCTACACCAGCTTACGTCCATGAGCGAGAGAAAATATTTTACTAATGTCAAATGTGAAAGAGTATAGCACCCATCTCCCTTCTCTCTACCAGCTAATCTCGCAGATTTTTTATCTGCTCTCATCTCAACCCTAAGGCTCTACTAGTATCCTATTAATAGGCACACACACGTAGAAACCCAAAAACCCACGAGCTCATATTATTATAACCATGTACATAATTTCTAATGGGTTTCTAATCCTACCCCAACCCAATTACATATAGACCAAAATTCATATAATAAATACGGGTCTAGTAGAATACAAGACATCTAGCCCAATAATCTCTACCTTGGCATGAATTCTGCAAACCACCCTAATGATAACTAGCATCACTGTTGATTCCACCGTCGTCGTCATCGAACTGCCACACCCAAATAGCATGGCCCGCACCTCTACACTGAAGTGCTTGCACCCCAACCTAGGTGCCCTACAAAGCTCACTACTTTGTAAAAGAATGTGACCCCATCTCTCCCTCTTTGTGCACACAATCAGAGAGACCACTACCACTAACCAAATCAAAAGAAAATGAGACTCGCTTCTGTCGAGGTGTACACCTGTCCATTACGTCTGTCGTATTAGTCTCTTTACATGAAGTTTTCCTGTAAACATCCAACAACTATTGCTCTCGCATCTTGACGGCATCTTGCATACCATCTGATTTGCTCACTTGCACACTTGTACTACCTCGTTACTTTCGTGTACCACTGCGCCTATTCCATGTGCTTTTCCACAACTGTTGTTTACCTTGATTACCTTTACATTTTTTTCGTGTATGTCATCTACCTATACTACTCATCTAATGTCTGATAGTAGGTCCACCTGTCACAACATTCCCTACGAACCTGCATAGGTTATTAATCATATGTCCATGTAGTATAATTTATGTTTTTTTTTTAAACCCAAAGAACTCCACCTCCAAGTGAGAACTTGCAACCTCTTGAATCTAGCATCCCTAGAGAAATCAAATTCTTCCTTAGATTCGGCACATGTTTTGTTGGAGGCAAACTGCCAAGATTATTAATTTAAATATAATTTTTTCGATAAAAAATTACTGAACAGACAATCGCCGAAACAGACTCCAGTTTAAAATTTTTTGATGTCGAACGATCAAAATAAAACCCGTACTCCCAAAGTTAGATTCGGGATTACACCTTTCAAAATTTGGTAGAATGATTTTGATTACTGCAACAACTACAAATGTGAGTCCTTCGAGTTAAAACCCTGATCAAGCCTTCTACTGTATTCCTGGATGCGAGTCACGAACGTAGAGTGGGTAACGATCTATCGTGATCATGAACCTACTAATCTAGCCACCTAGGATTTTCGTGGAAACCCTAATTCAATAATGAATGTTATGTGGAATGTGAGCTAAGGTTAGCATAACTACATATATATAAGGCTACAATATGGACCTGTGGAATAAATATGACTTGAGTTTCTAATGTAATTATGAAAACCCGCCTGCCCCAGAGACAATTTCATAAAAACATTAATTACGAATCATATCACTAAAGAATAGTAATTGCACTCATAGCCACATTCTCAAAATCGATTATTCGAGCTTCTGTTATTAAATGCTTAACTCATCTCCCCACGTTAAGATTCTCGATACCCGCCAATTAAAATTTAATTACTAACAATTTAATTTAATCGGCTTCTTAAAATTCTTTAAGCCCTTCCGCTTAACTTATTTGACGGCTGAATAATTTAATCCACCTGTAAGGTTTGACCTAGTCAAAAGTTATAAACTTCTTTAAGGAGGTATAGTCAATCTCGAACAATCGGGACGTAAATTCCGTCAATAATTAATATTCATCATATATTTAATACCGCTATCCAACTCATCGGGAATATTGACCCGTAAAAGATCGCACCCTCTAATGAATCAAAACAACGAATACTAAACATACGCGAATAATAATTACTTCGGGATTAAGAGCATAAGCACTCATAAAATCTTGGAGTGTGAATTAATTTATATAGTCAGTATAAAATTAATTACCCCAATGTGGTCATGTTTAAATTCTTTACTCATCTCCCCACGTTAAGATTTCCAATACTCGCCGATTAAATTTAATTTAATCGGTTTCTTAAAATTCTTTAAACCCTTCTACTTAACTTATTTGACGGCCGGATAATTAAATCCACCTGTAGGGTTTGACTCGGTCAAAATTTACAAACATCCTTAAGGAGGTATTGTCAATCCCAAACAATCGGGATGTGAATTCTGTCAATAATTAATATTCGTCATATATTTAATACCGCTATCCAACTCATCGAGAATATTGATCCGTAAAAGATCGCGCCATCTAATGAATCAAAACAACGAATACTAAATATACGCAAATAATAATTATTTTAGGATTAAAAGTATAAGCACTCATAAAACCTTAGGGTGTGAATTAATTTATATAGTTAGTATAAAATTAATTACCCCAATGTGGTCATGTTCAATACATAAAGTGTACTAAGACAGAGAGTCAGAACAATAGACGACACTATTATCTGTTTCCCGTAATCAAGATAGGCCTACTAAAACTCTGTGCTACAGTCGTACCGATGGTTTGTCCAATTCCATCTAAATTGTGAATCGTAAACTTATATTTTACAAGAACCTATAATCTGATCTTTTGTGTGTAAATCGTACTCTACATACCAGATTAAATATTGTACAGAATAAAGTACATCCAAGCATAACATTAAAGAAATGATATCGCATACATTGCTTGTTAAAATTCTCATAAAATAAAAAATAATTTTATTAAAGAATAAAATAAAATACTAAAATAAACAAAATTTATGGTTTCTTAATAAACAATCATGACAATCTCCCACTTATACTCAGAACTATGCTGCCATACATCTGACTCTTATGCCCTCTACATGACTATCAAAAGTCTTAGTCGGTAGGCTCTTTGTAAAAGAATCTATAAGGTTGTCCCATGATGCAATCTTGGTCACAACAATATCACCTCTCTGTATAATTTCTTGTATCAAGTGATATTTATGCTCAATGTGCTTTCCGTTCTTGTGGACGCTTGGCACCTTTGAGTTTACAACTGCTTCGCTATTGTCACAATAAAGTGTAATAGTCGACTGAACTGAAAGCACCACATCTAGATCTAACAAGAAGTTTCTGAGCCATAGGGTCTCCTTGGCTGCTTTAGAAGTGGCCACGTACTCGGCCTTCATGGTGGAATCGGCAATGCATGACTGCTTGATACTCCTCCAACTTGTAGCTCTACCTTCCATGGTAAACACATATCCTGAGGTAGACTTACGGGAATTTTTTTCTGACTAAAGGTCCGAGTCTGTATACTCTAAAGGTACTAGACTATCTACCTGGTAAATCAACATATAATTCTTATCTTTTTTAGGTACTTGATTATATTCTTTACCGCAGTCCAATGCTTCTGCTCTGAATTAGACTGATATTTTCTAACCATGCCAACGGTAAAGTAAATATCGAGCCTAGTACAAAGCATAGCTTACATTAAGCTTTCTACTGCCGAAGCATAACGAACTGTCTTCATCTTCTTTATCTCATCAGGTGTCTTAGGACACTAATCCTTGAATAGAGTGATTCTATGCCTAAAAAAGAGAAACCCTTTCTTGAAATCCTACATGCTAAAACGAGTAAGGATGTTATCGATATACTTTGCTTGTGATAAGCCGAACATCTTTTGTTTTCGATCTCACAAAATCTTGATCCCAAGAATGCGACTAGCTTCTCATAAGTTTTTCATATCGAGTTGTCTAGATAACCATACATTTACCGAAGAAAACACCCCCACATTATTTTTGATTAGCAAGATATCATCTACATAAAGTACTAAAAAGACCATCACGCTTCCGTCATGTTTCTTGTATACACAAGACCCATCTGGACTTTGATCAAAACCATATGGCTTTATGACTTGTTCAAACTAAGTATCCTAAGACCTCAATGCCTACTTAAGTCCATAAATAAATCTCTTAAACCTGCACAACATGTGCTCCTGACCCTTTGCTATAAAATCGTCTGGTTGTACCATATAGATACACTTGTCAAAACTTTAATTAAAGTTGTCTTGACATTTATTTGCCAAATTTCGTAATTGAAATGAGCCGCAATGGATAAGAGAATTCGAACAGACTTAATGATGGCTACTGGCGAAAAGGTTTCTTCATAATCGATCACTTCTTTCTGAGTGAATCCTTTTGCAACAAGCCTAGCTTTAAAGGTTTGTACCTTCTTCCTGCTTCTCTTTTTTTCTTGTAGATCCACTTGCATCCGATAGGTTTTATCCCTTCAGGTGATTTTATAAGTTTTCAAACCTGATTAGAATACATAGATTTCATCTATGAATTTATAGCATTTTGCCAAATATCTGCATCTTTGTCCTAGAGTGCATCATTGTAGTTACATGGTTTGGTATCTAGTTCTACCGGGATCTTGTCAAAAGACTCTTCCAAAAACATATACCAATCGGGTTGATGAATAACCCTTCCACTACGACGAGGCACTTCCTGCGTCTGTGTACTAGTAGTAACGCGCTGTGCAAAATCTAAACCCGGTGCACCATTATTCGCATGCTCGTTTAGCATGTTAATGGTAGCACCCTGATCTGGTTCAGGATCTGCACCTGTCCCGATAATCCTTCTACTTCGATGAGGAATGGGATATCAGTGACTTGTGGTTCCTTTTCCGTTCTATTGGTATTTTCTCTCAATTCTTCAAGAACAATTTTACTTTTGGGCCCGTAGTCCATAATATAATCATCTTTTAAGATTCGGGCATTGGTGTTAACAATAACTTTTTGATCCTTAGGATTATAAAATAAACCACCCTTCATTCCCTTGGGATACCCGACAAAGAAATCGACTTCTGTTCTCGATTCTAACTTACCTGCGTTTTCTTTTAGCACATGTGCTAGACACTCCCAAATTCGAATATGTCTCAAACTAGGCTTGCGCCTGGTCCATAATTTTGTGGGATCAATAAAAGGTATGACTTAGAAGGTACCAAGTTCAGAATATAAGCCGATATCTCTAATGTTAGTTCCCAAAACGAATCAAGTAATTTCGAATAACTTATCATCGACCTTACCATCTTTATAAGAGTCATATTCCTTCTTTCTGCTACACCATTCTGTTGCGAAGTGCCTAGTGCAGTCAATTGGGATATAATCCCTTCTGATGACAAGTAGTTCTTAAACTCTCCAAAGAGATACTCGCCACCATGGTCGAGTCATAATGATTTAATACTTTTACTCATATGCTTCTTCCCCTTCGCCTTGAATTCTTTGAATTTCTCAAATGAGTCAGACTTACGGTGAATCGGGTAAATATATCCATACTTTGAGTAGTCGTCAATGAAACTGACGAAATACTCAAAGCCACATCTAGCTCAGATAGTCATAGGACCACACACATCAGAGTGAATCAATTCTAAGGATTTTTTAGCTCTACAGCCTTTGGCCAAAAAGAGCCTCTTGGTCATATTATCCTCTAAGCAGGACTCTGAGACTGGAAGTGTCTCCACTTCCAATGAACTCAAAGACGCATCTTCTACTAGTCTATTTTCCCTTTTTAGATTAATATAATCCAAGCAAAAGTGCAAAAGAAACGTTTGGTTCATTAATGAATGACAATTTCTCTTATATGGTAAATTAGATGTATTATTCAATTCAGTTAGTTGCAGTGTAGAAGAGATAGGAGATATAACATACAGATCACTCACCAATGTACTAGAAAAAATAAAATATTTATTTTTCTTAATAACCACAGAGTCATTAAAATTAACAGAATATTTATTTTTCACCAAATTAGAAATCGAAATTAAATTCGTTCTAATAGAAGGTACATAAAGAATATATTTTAAAAGTAAATCCCCATCTCTACTAAAATTGAGAGTGATATCTCCTACTATAACTGTTGCCACCCTAGTATTATTGCTCATATGTAGGTAAATGTTTCTATCACTAAACTGCCTGATTTCTTGGAACCCCTGCAAAGAATTACAGACATGATTATTGGCTCCCGGATCTACACACCAGGTATCAGTAGATAACACCGCTAAACATGTTTCAACCACTAGTGAACAGAAATTACTTTCCTTGTTCTACTTACTGAGAAAAACTAGACACTATTTTTTTCAATACCCCAACTGGTTACAGTGATAGCACTTATCTCTTGGCTTTTTTACACCAGCTTTTGGCCCCTTAGTTGCTTTTGAACTTGTACCTCCCTATTTTTGAATGTTTTTTTTCTTCTTGCCTTTCGGCTTAGAGGAAGAGCTTTTTTTAGCCACATGCACAATACCTGGCGTCCTAAAAACACCATCGCCTGCTTGAAGTTCTTTAAGAAGTTCTGCCAATGAAAAGCTGAGCTTATTCATGGAATAATTCAGGTAGAACTGGATCTCTAGTTCATTCAGAAAACTGATCATCTTCAGAACATGATCCTTAACTGGGGTGCCATCAACCATGCTTATATTCATCAGAGATTTCATGGCCATCTGCTTAGCAGCACGATTTTGATCCCAAAATATTTATTTGAGGCTCATAATCATGTCATAAGCACTTGACATAGACCAATACTGATGCTGCAATACATTTAACATAGAAGTCAAATGTAACAACGAACCATCTGATCAGCTTTCTGCCACTTCTGATAAGCTCGGGTTTCCTATTCGGTCGCCTCTTCATCACGTACTGGTGGACAAATCTCAGATAATACAAATTTATAGTTCTCGACGGTTAAGACAATATCTAAGTTCCTTTTTCAGTCTATATATTTTGGTCTCGTTAGTTTGTTTTCTTTGAATATGGTCGCGAGTGGATTGAAAACCATTTTAATCTTGAGAATCACATAATTAAAAACCATTAATTATGACGAGTAAAAATCTTGAATTTTATTTTAAATTGGTTTCCTCTACCATTTAAAAAAAAATCGCCAACAGCTTGGTACCGTGCGAATAGCATGCCTCGATAGGAGAATGTCTACTATTTATTGTTTATTTAGACAGACCAATTTCTATTAATTTTACCATGTAGGTAACAAACTGTGCCAAATTAAATTAAATAGCTGACGTAATTTTGGTCCAATAAATAATAGCAGTGACTCAGATTGAGAGCATACTATTATTTACAGGTAAGTATTAACTACCACCTATTCCCGAATCAATTGTTTCACAATGAATCCTTCAGATAGAGAAGTGATCTACACTAACGGTTATCTAGAATTACCCTGAAAGAGGTTCTTACCAGCGATACTGCAATTAATTATGTTCGATGGAGAGGAGGGTCTTACTACCAACACATAGAATTAATTACATTATTTACGAACTGTGAAGAAGACCGCATGATTTATCTGTGAATAAATTTTCTCACCCACTTAGTTTTTTAAAATATTTTTTAGGGTTATAAAAAATATTTAATTAAAATAAATTTATTAATTTCGAAAAAACCACACGATCCGAAAGATTTTGATTTTTTCAAACCATCTTTCTATGTTTTAATGTGTAACAAATAAAATATTTTAAAATTTTTATTTATTTAAAAAATTAATTTTAAATAAAATCAAGAATTTAATTTAATTTTTTAAGTTACACATTTTTTCGAAAAATAATAATTTATTAAAATTAAACTATTTCTCTTAATTAATTCAAAATTCAGAATTAATTTTCACATTTTTTCAAGATATCTGATTTTAAAAAAAATAATCTTAAATATGTTATTTTCTAACAAAATAAAATATCTAAAATTTTCTAAAAAAATTAATTCTAATTAAAGAAAATTTAATTTAATTTTTTCATTACAAAATTAATTAAAATCAAAATTTTTTGAATTAATTAAAATAAACAAAAAATATAAAACAACAATATATATCATCCACACAATTAAATAATATAAATGCAAGATATATATGTCCCAGTTTCTTCCTTTTGCTAAAAGATAAACTTGAAATCATTCAATGTCATCAAAATCAGCTACCTGGCATCCAAAACCTATCAGGAATCTTCATAACGCAGTGTTATAATTATACAACACCACCTGAGTCCCAAAACCACCAAAATAGCCGGCCATAACAACTTAGCCACCAGCCATCGCCGGCCACCGCCGACGCCGCCCAAGTCACCGCCTTCGTGTGGCTTTTTTCACCTCATCCAACGTCCACTTTTGCCCCAATTTGTTTTTGAAAAATAGCTCATGAAATATTCTATTTTTCTTCAAAAAATTAGAATTAAAATAGCAGCAAAAATTGCTTTCGATGAGGGCCAAACAACCCCCACCGCCGCTGCCTAGTAGTTGCCGCTGCTTTTTGCTGCTCCTCCTATAGTTGTTTCGGCTCTGATTTTTTGCTGTTTTTAGCACTAATATATAGCCATATAATGCCGTGAAGAAAGCCTGAAAATAGTCTCGAAAAAGCATCAAAACAGCCCCACCGCTCCTTGTCGCCGCTACTGCTATTTTTCATGCCGCTTTTTTACAGCTATTTCTCACAACTTTTTAAGCTATTTTTCATTCATATTTTACTACTATTTATGCCTAAAAACCTGTTCAAAATAGTTTTGAAAACACCTCAAAAAACCACCAGTGGAACTATTTTGTGCCAGTTTTTTTCGTGTTTTTGAAAACTATTTTGATACTGTTTTTTAAGCATAAAAATTGTAGAAAACTTACTGAAAATTGTGTCACAAAATTCATGAAAAAACCATCGCGATCCATGGCCCAAAAAATCCGAAACCACCACCGATGCTGCCGGTACATGTTCTTCGTGTATTCAAACCTGTTCTTACATATATCAAACAATATTTAAAGAACAAATCAAAATTTTACATCGAAACCTATGTCCTAAAGGCTCACAGTCGATCTTAAAAGCATAAACTATCACGATCAACATTCGTGATTAAAAAAAATTAAATCATCATTCAAACCATGCAATCAAATATGAATATCATGATGATCATAAAATCGACATTAGAACACCTGCCAAAAAAAGTTAGCACAGTTCTAAAACTACCCGATCTCTCAATTAAACCATATTCATTAATCAAAATGACTCTGATGCCAATTATTAGAGGTAAACTGTCAAGATCATTGATTTGAATACGATTTTTTATTTACAAAATACTGAATGGGAAATCGCCGAAATAGGCTCAAGTTTAAAACATTTTGATGTCAAATTATCAAAATAAAACTTATACTCCCAAAGTTAGATTCGAGATTATATCTTTCAAATTCTAGTAGAATTATTTTGGTTACTGCAACAACCACAAATGTGAATACTTCGAGTTGAAGTCCTGATCAAGCCTTATGCTGTATTCTCGGATTCGAGTCACGAATGTAGAGTGGGTTGCGATCTATCGTGATCTTGAACCTACTAATCTAGCCATCTAGGATTTTCGTAAAAACCCTAATTCAATAATGAATGTTATGTGGAATGTGAGTTAGGGTTAATATAACCGCATATAAAGGGTTACAGCAGGGACCTATAAAGTAAATATGACTTGAGTTTCTAATGTAATTATGAAAACCTGCCTACCCTTGAGACAAATTCATAAAAATATAAATTACAATTCATACCACTAAAGAATCGTAATTGCACTCCTAGATATGTTATCGAAACCAATTTTCGAGCTCCTGTTATTAATTACTTAACTCATCTCCTCATGTTAAGATTCTCGATACCTGTCAATTAAATTAAATTACTGAAAATTTAATTTAATCGGCTTCTTAAAATTTTTTAAGCCCTTCCGGTTAGCTTATTTGATGGCTGGATAATTAAATTCACGTATAGGGTTTGACTCGGTCAAAACTTATAAACTTCCTTAAGGGGGTATCGTCAATTCTGAGCATTTGAGACGTGAATTCTATCAATAATTAATATTCACCATATATTTAATATTTTTTTCCAACTCACCGGGAATATTAACCCGTAAAAGATCTTACCATTTAATGAATCAAAACAACGAATACGAAATATATACGAATAATAATTATTTTGGGATTAAGAGCATAAACACTCATAATAACCTTGGGGTGTAAATTAATTTAAATAGATAGTATAAAATTAATTACCCAAATGTGGTTTTGTTCAATACACAAAGTGTACTAACACAGAAAGTCGAAACAATAGACGACACTATTATCTGTTTCCCGTATCCAAGGTAGGCCTACTAAAACTATGTGCTATAGTCGTACTGATGGTTTGTCCAATTCTATTTAAACTGTGAACCGTAAACTTATATTCTGCAAAAACCTATAATCTGGTCTTCTCTGTGCAAGCCGTACTTTACACACCAGATTAAATACTGTACAAAATAAAGAACATCCATGCATAACATTAAAAAAATGATATTGCATGCATTGCTTGTTAAGATTCTCATAAAATAAAAAATAATTTTACTAAAGAATAAAATAAAATACCAAAACCAAAAAAATTTATGATTTCATAGTATACAACCCTAATATGTCTAACCCCAGTCAAAATCAAAACGGTTCCATCAAGCTTGCAAAACCGCACTGTTTCTATACCGACAATTCTGCTCACTGCATTGTCAACCATCCTAATAGTACCCCTATCACATGACTGATACGTATCAAAATACTCTCTGACTGCATACATGTGAAATGAACATCCAAAATCTAATATTCAATCTGATTTTTCTGTATCTGAAGTAACTGTGAGCACTTCTAATTCTTTATAATCGGAGCCATTTGTAACCGCTTTCTCTGATGATTGTTTTTTTCCCTTGTCCGTTTGGAACTTCAGACAATTTCTCTTCAGATGATCTTCCTTGTCACAATAGTAGTACTTCTCTTTGTAACCTCTCGGCTTGGAATGAATTTTCTTCTTGGACCCCTCTTGCCTTACGATTGCCCTACCTCTGACTTCCCCACTGCCTGATGAAATCATTATGCCCTCTCCCTGTGATCTGTCACTCTCCCTCTTCTTCAACATTTCATGAGATATGAGAATAGCAACAACCTTATCTAAACCGAGGGTATCTTTCCCAAACATCAGTGTAGTCCTCAGATGCTCATATGATGAAGGTAAAAAAACCAACAGGAGAATCGCTTTAACCTTGTCTT